>CM070521.1:38251923-38422507 GCA_036346375.1 Guadua angustifolia | reverse complement strand
GCATCGCCAACAGGGGCAAGGAACCGGCCTCCCGACTTCCACACTACCAACTACCGTTAATTGCCCCCTCCTCCTCTAAAAGCTATGTTAGATTTAGGCGAAAATCATTTATGCGTTTATCTGTCGTGACAGCGAACAAATTTCTGCTCATGCCTTGTCGCCCTAGGTTAAAACCAAGCCGCTCAAATCTCCCAATCCTAGTCCCCTCTCCCTCTTCTCCTCCTCCGCCGCTCATTCCTCTCCCCTTTCTTGCCTTCTTGCCCCTCCTCTCCCTCTGGCGTCACGCCTCCAGGTCTCCAAGCGCCGCCACCCCTTCGGCCGATCCACAGCCTCCCAGTTTCCGCTCCCTAGCTCACCTCTCTCTACCGCCTCACTCCCAGCACCAGCTCCTCGGCCCTTCCCCCGCCTCTCTCTCTCTGCAAGGCGGTGCCTTCCTCACCAGCGCCACCGCTGCCCCTGGTCCCCTCGGCCTCCAATAGGGCAGCGAGAAGACATTGGGGTACTCGGTTCATGCTATTAAAATGTGCCACTTGAAGTTGCATTTCATGAAATTCTTTGTCCAATTCAACCCCTTACCCAAGAGATCAAAGCCCCAAACAAGAAAAAAATGTGAGAAGATATTCGTGTGAAGAAAAATGCATATCATCGGTCACATTTCTACAAATTATAGGAATTAAATATTCCACTTATTTGTTATCGGGAATATTTTCAAAGTGAAGCGAAGTCCAAAAATTTAAAGGCATTAAATATTCCACTTATCGGTACATGAATGCTTATCTCCAACTCAAGGCACAAAGACTCTAAACCATATACCATTTGATCACGAAGAATCGCGAGTACAAGCTTACACATGCATTGTAAAATAGACTCTTTTTCATGAGTTAATCTTCAAAATGTATCAAAGATTTATAACCTATCATCAAAACCTTAAGATCAATCCACCGAACATTCAACCAAGCAAATTCATACTCATTAATTCAGGCTCATGTATACCTCAAACCATCATCAACCCGAAGTGACAATCACGATTTGCAATCAAGTGCATCACAATTGATACCGAGCAAATATCAAACATATCACAAATGGAGTAAACTAAAAATAGTTCTAGCAAGGGTTTAGGATTAGTGCTTAGCTTCGGGGAGGGTAGTGGCCGTCTGTGTCTTCTGCAGCACCTGAGGCGTCGGCGAGGTAGCTACAGTGCAGAGGTCGCCCAAGGGCGCCTAGGAGGTCACCAAGCTCTGCCCGGTTGTAGCCACATAGTGGTAACCTAGAATAGAATAAGGAAGTAAGGAAATTAGAGAATCCATGGCGACAAAAAGGGGAGACTGTTGCTTAGCTCACTAGGGTGGTGGGAAACTGGGAGGAGCAGCAAGGCCGAGGCCGAGAGGCCGTGAGGTGATCTGGCGTGGTCTTGTTGGAGGCCGAGGGGACCAGGGCATGGTGATGCGCTGGTGAGAAGGCACCGCTGGCAGCAGGAGAGAGGCGGCGGGAAGGGCCGAGGAGCTGTGGTGCTCGGGGAGTGAGTCTTGAGAGAGAGAGGTGAGCGCAGGGAGCGGAAACCGGGAGGCTGTGGATCGGCCGAAAGGTGGCGGCGCTTGCTGGGAGACGAGGAGGCGGACGCTGTGAGGCCCTATTTGTTTCGGCTTAGGCTTTTTGGCTTTTGGCTTAAAGCCGACTTTTCGGCTTAATGAGCTTTTAAGCCATTTGCTTTTAAGCTAAGACACGTTGTTTGGTACCTTGGCTTTTTTATGGATTAGATAGTGTAGCTTATTATTGAAAAATCTAAAATACCCTTTTAGATTGTGAGGAAGAGGGAAAGGGAGACACCTTTGAAAACAAAAGAAGTTTCATTTATACTAGATAGGAACCCGCACTATGCCGTTCCGTACAAAATTTGGTTCATTGGTTCTTCTCGAAAAAATAAAGCTGGAGGACCCGTACGCGAATATACGAAACTATGGTTCTTTTTGTAAAATTACTAGTAGAAGAGCCTGGGTGTAATTTTTTGTTTTTGCAAAACTACCCACCGTAGGATCCAACCGCGAATATACAGACTACGGAGCTTTTTTTCGCAAACGAAAAAATAAAGGTGGAGGACCCGTACTCGAATATACGAAACTATAGGGCTCTTTTTGCAAAATTACCGATAGAAGGGCCTGGATGTAATTTTTTGTTTTCGCAAAACTACCCACCGGAGGACCTGTTCGCGAATATATATAGACAATGGTTTTTTTTGTAAAATAACCGGCCGGAGGACCTAAACGTAATTATGAAATTTACGGAGGGCTTTTTCGCAAAAAAAAAACGGCGACAGCGTGGACACCCTGGTTGGCCTCCAATTCTCTCGGCTTTCATAGATAAGTTATATGGATGACATTGGTGGGTAAATATGTTACAACTTCAATGGCAAATATAAATTTCAATCCGCAAAAGCCAAAAAAAGCCACCTCACATTAGCTTTTAGCTTTTAGTTCATGGGAGGCTTTTGGCTTTTTTTAAGCCCGGCTTAAAAGCTATCTGTTTGTTTTAGCTTTTGGCTTTTTGGCTTTTAAGCTTTAAAAAGTCTGAACAAACAGTCGTGAGAAAGAGAGGAGAGAGCGAAGAAGGCAAGAAAGGGGAGAGGAAGAGCAAGCGAGTGAGGAGAAGAGGAGAGGGACTAGGGATTGGGAGATTTGAGTGGCTTGGTTTTAACCTAGAGGCGACAAAGCGCATGATGTGAAATTTGTTCAGCGCTGTCACACAGATAAACGCATAAATGATTTTCGCCTAAATCTAACATAGCTTTTAGAGGAGGGGGCAATTAACGGTAGTTGGTAGTGTGGAAGTCGTGGAGGTGGTTCCTTGCCCAGTGTTGGCGCTATATGGCGATTGAGGCCGATCAGCAGGCGCCAATGGACGACGATGACCTAGAAGTGAGTGAGGATAAATAGATGGAGAAAGAAGAAAGGAGGCATTCACTTAGCTTGGTGGTGGGGTCGACAGGAGGAGACCACCGGTGGTGGATCTGGTGGACTTCTGGAAGACGGTGGCCGGCTCGGTGGAGGCGCAGCGGCGGTGCTCAGAGCCGGAGGCAGGAGGCGCACTTGAGCACTAACGCGACTGGGGAGGCGACAGAGGGGCACCTGTGTCGGGAAGGCCAGAGAAGCAAGCAAGCGGCGCAAGAAGGAGGAGGAGCAGCACTGTGGCACTCGGGAGAGGAGATGAGTCTGAGAGAGCGGAGGATGCGAGGCGGCGGCTAGAAATGGGGAATGGGAGCCAAGTGAAGAGAGAGAGAGAGACCGGTAGAGTTAGGTTAATTAAGGGGGATGGTTGGGTCGGGCCTATTGGCCATCGATCGGCCGACTACAAGTTTGGCCTACTTATGAAAAAAAAAAAAGAAAGAAAAGAAAATAATAATAATAATAATATATAGTAAAAATAATATATATAAAAGAATTATCATATAAATAAATAAGAAAATATAATTCACGTGTTTATTTTTTGCCGCCTTATTTCAGACATGAGCTTTTAAGACAGATAGACTTTTCTTAATTGTGATATATCGATGTAAAAATTTATCATTGCCGACAGATAGTTTGTCCCTACATATCAAAATAATTTCCAATGCACAATTTGACCCTAAAAGTATTATTGCCGACAGTTAGTCCGTCACCAAGTTTTAGCGACAGATAGTTGGTCGGTAATTATGTATTATTGCCGACTGATGTCTGACGCTAATTTGGTGTCATGGTGTAGTGGGTCCCTTGACTGCGAGGATTTCTGCTACAAGCCCATTCCTCTGACGCCTCTCACCTACCCGTCATAAGGGTCACATCCCCCGGACGGGCGGCCACAGGCTTCGGCATTTAATGGGCTGGAGGAACGGGACAGCACAAGAAGGTGTAATAAATGTATATGGATCAGCATGATGACCCCCCTTTTACCTACCCCCGTTAGCCTGGGCTATATAAGGGCCCTCTAGTGCATGGGGAAGGGGAGTCGAACGATTGAGAGTTCAGCAGTAGAGCCTAAGGAAGAACTTGTAACCCGAAAGCTCTGTACTAGCTTCAAACACTCTATAAAAGATCTAGCAGGACGTAAGGCTATTACCCTGGTCGAGGGGGCCTGAACCTGGGTAAAAATCTTTGTGTCATCTTAGTTCATAGGCTCCGGAGTCCTTCGTGTGAGAGTCATTAGGGTTTTCACTCGCTAGGGTTTGCTAGCCGCGAAGACGCCCTCCTACTGAACTAAACCCGGTTTGTAGACTCGGGCCTGTCAAGTGGAATACGCCGACAGGGCGTGCAGTGGGGTTGGTCGCCGATGCTCCAGCTAGTCGCCCAGACGCTGGGCCGGTCGCCCGATCGCTGGCCGACGCCTGTGGTACATAAGCGGATAAGTGTCTTGTGCTACACTTCTAATCCTTTGCTTATGTATACACTGAGATGGGCCAAGTTATGCGTGATTGTCGCGGGCATCAAAGAACAATGGCCCTTGGTGATAAAGGAAAAGTACTAAGTGTTAGCGTCCGGCGAGGGCAAGTGACCGGAGTGCGAGTTAAGGCACAAGATTAACACGGCTCGACGCCTCGGGTTGGCTCCTTGAAGCACCGCTGGTTGTCACCGTCGAGTACTGCTGGCCTAAAAACACTCCCAGAAACTTGTTACCTCGTCGCGCCGCGCTGCAGCACGGTTCCAGGAGATCATCGAGATCTAAGTTCCGAAGGGATTTGAATCAGCGACAATCTTGCACAAAAACCTAAAGCTAAGGCTGTTCTGCGTTTCGCGTGAACTGCCAGGTTTAAGGTCATTTGTACCTAAGTTATGCGTAACTTGCGTGGTTTGTGCTTGCGTTTGTAGCCGGCTGCATGTGACCTAAAAAGGGATCCTGAAGTATTGCCCTAAATTTGAAAGCTTACTTAGCGTTATGGCTAAGTGCAAGGCTGGTCGCCTGGTGGCTCTAACAAACGGAATCAATCGAGCAAAGTAAACAAGCGCACGGGTAAAGCAAGTAAAAACATCCGTTATGCTAAGATTTGTCCAGATGTTGGTATATGCAGGAAGGTAGATCAACACAAGACAAAAAGAAGAAAAAGCAAAAGAACTAAAGTACTTGCCCCTTCACTCGTCGCCAGTCGAGGTCGCCGCGCCCTCTCCTCCTCCGCCTTGTGGGTGGAGACGTCCATGACCGGCCGCTTCCACTGCAGCAGCCTTTCGACCGCGTGTTTCGCGGTTGACGCACCTGCGCCTCCGCCGCGCGCGTCTCCCTCAACGCCGCCGTCACCACCGCCATTAGATCGGCGGCGTCAGGCCGGGCAGCAGAGACAGACACATAAGTCGCGCCATGATCGCAATCTTCCGTCCCTCTCTGGCGAGCGGGCGGCGGCGGCAATGGCAGCCCGGAGTGCCTCTGCGGCCTGGTTGGTCGCATGGGCGAACTGCAAGGCGGAGTCTTGCAGGCGTGTCAGCGCCACCCCAAGGGCTCAAACACCTCTTCGTGCTGCTGAAGGCCTTCTTGAGCATGATGGCGAGATTGTGCCGCAGCGGAAGGACTCATGCTCCAATGCTTGATGCCACTTGACCCTCTCCGCCGCGAATCGCATGGCGGCCACGTTAACCCTTTCTCGTGCAATTCGCCTCGCCCTCTCCGCTTCCGCCTTGCTCGCCATCGACGCCAACCGGCTGGCCGCTCGAGCCCTATGCTGGCGGTATGGCGAGATGGCGCCAAAGAAGGCGTGTATTCCGCCAAGTTCGGTGAAAAGCTCGGACGGCAAGCGGCGCAAGGCGGCGAGCGGCGAGATGGCCGAGGCGCTGAGCTAGGTCCTCTTGACCCTCTCGGTGGTGGCGACGGAGGCACTGGCGGAGTTTCCGCCGCCCGATGGGCGTGGGATGTCTGCGCCTTTAGGCGACTGAGAGGGCCGCCTTGGCGGCACCTCAAACCGAAAGTGGCCGAGCGTAAGCTCATCCTGTTGAGCGGTGGCATGGGCTCCCATGGCTAAGGTCATTGGCGCCAGTAGTAGTCGGGCCGCGCCGAGGAGAAGGGTCAGTGAATGCGATGGAGCTAGCGCCAGAGAGGCAACGCCTCTAGTGGCGAAGTCATGGTTGAGGCGGCCTGTGCCGCCGCCCCTTGCGAAGGTGCCGCCACATTAAAATTTGGCGGCAATAAGTCCGCCCGTGGTGCGGGCCATCTTGGGGTCTAGGCCCGTGGCGTCCGGGCCAAGTGGCTACTTGCCTGTGGCCCGATCGCTGGTTGTGGTCGTTCCCCTGATCACCAGCGGACCGCGGGCTGGCACCATGGCGGGCCCAGTGGAGTCCATCGGCGGGAGCTGCCTAACGATCCGCAGGCGCTCCGCGTGCTCCAAGTCGGCGAGCAGCCGGGCCGCTGTTGGAAAATCCGAGCCGCTTGGAATCGGCGGCATCAATCCGGCAAGCGATCTGCTGATGATTTGCTCCTCCAGGTTTCCCACACCTAGCCAAAGATAAAGAAAACTGCCGGTTGGTAGGGAGCCGCAGAAAGAAGCATGTATGCGAAAAAAGCCAAAAGAAAGCGGCGACTTACGTCGCGTTGGTCGTGCGTCGCTATGTCGTTGCCGCATGTATCGCCATGGTGGGCGCGTCGACGAAAGGGGCTGATTCTTTGGGTCACAAAGTCTAGGACCACCAGCGCCCCGGTTAATCCAGCGTCCCGGTTAATCTAGCGTCCCGCAGTCTGTTGATGCGGGCCGCCATTGCGAGGAGTTCCGCCGTCTCCTCGGCCGTGAGTTCGAGTTTCAGCCGAGGCCTCCGCTGCCGTGCGGCACCCTAGGGCGTCGATTCCGCTGTCATCGCTGATATATAGCCAGTCGCTGCACCACGCCTTCCAGTTGGACCTGGGCTGGAAGGCAATGTAGCGGGAGGCCAATCCGTCTCGGAGGCGGAAATAGCAACTCCCCACTACCTCGCCATCGGTAGAGCCGCGGCAAAGGAAGAAATAGCGGAAAAGAGGAAGATTCAGCATCACCCCCATGAACATTTCACAGAGGTGTGCGAAGATGGAAAGGAAGACAATGGAGTTGGGGGTGAGGTGAAGGTGGTGGATTTCATAAAAATGGAGGACAGTGAGGAAGAAGTCGGAGAATGGCGGGACCAGACCCGCCATCATCGCCCAGACGTGGATGAGAATTTCGTTGGAGAGGCATCGCGGCGTGGGGGTCCCCGCCCGAAAGTGGAAGGTGCCCTCCGGTGCGATGTGGGAGATCTTCTTCACCGTAGCAGCATCAGCGGTGGAAGCAGGGATGGAAGGCGCCATGAAGGCAAAGAAGGTGAAGACTTTGAGCGAAGAAGGCGAAGAAGCGAAAGTTGAAGTGCGCAAGAAAGCAGAAGGTGTAAACCGCTTGGTACAGATGTATCCATATATACACGCCACCCACACCAACGGTTCACGAAGAGACAAGATCATGCACTGTTTCGGGTCCCAAGAAAAATCGGCAGATACGAGAGGGAACCGAGGCGGTCGTATCCTCATGAGTGGTGGCCCCGCCCAAGAATGCACCAAACATTTAATGAAGGTTCCAAAAGGCTCTAGCACGCGCTCCAGGGCGGGCCTAGGGGCTACTGTCAGCGTACTTTACGCTGGGGTACCCTCACCGACGCACAAATGCAGCTCACGTGGCGTCCGACGAGCAGGTGGGCGAGGACGCCCTGCTCGCCCCGCCGCAAGGCAAAAAGGTGGGATGTGGTGGCTTCACCTCGAAGTCTCCTTCCCCATCGTACCATGCCAGGGATAGGCCTGCTGTGTCAGGTCCCTTGACTGCGAGGATTTCTGCTACAAGCCTATTCCTCTGACGCCTCTCACCTACCCATCGCAAAGGGTCACATCCCGGGCGGACCGGGCGAAGCCATGCGTCAGCATTTAATGAGGTTGGAGGAACGGGACAGCACAGGAAGGTGTAATAAATGTATATGGATCAGTATGATGACTCCCCTCTTACCTACCCCCGTTAGCCTGGGCTATATAAGGGCCCTCTGGTGCATGGGGAAGGGGGGTCGAACGATCGAGAGTTCAGCAGTAGAGCCTAAGGAAGAACTTGTAACCCGAAAGCTCTGTACTAGTTTCAAACACTCTATAAAAGATCTAGCAGGACGTAAGACTATTACCCTGGTCGAGGGGGCCTGAACCTGGGTAAAAATCTTTGTGTCATCTTAGTTCATAGGCTCCGGAGTCCTTCGTGTGGGAGTCATTAGGGTTTTCACTCGCTAGGGTTTGCCAGCCGCGAAGACGCCCTCCTACTGAACCAAACCCGGTCTGTAGACTCGGGCCTGTCAGGTAGAATACGCCGACACCAGCCATGTCACCTTTCTCACAAAAAGGTTCTCCGAAATTCAAAATTATGTTTAGGCCTTTCCCTCGGTTTTTAACAGAATGGATCCAAAAAAACAAAATTATGTTTAGGTCTCTCCGCGGTTTACGTTCAAGTCATCCCAATGATTTTTAACAAAATAGACCTAAAAAAACTGATATTACGTTTAGGTCCTAAGAAATCAGCTTTTAGCACACTAGACCCAAAAAGAAAATACAAAAAAATCGGCTTTTAGCACACTAGACCCAAAAAGAAAATACGTTCAGGATCCTCCGCGGTTTTCTAAAAAACCCATATATTTGCTGATGGTTTATTTCAATCTATGGATTCACCGAGGGCTCCTAACAACCTTTTTTTAAAAAAAAATAAAACCAAAATTACGCAAAAAAAGGAAAATACATCTAGGTACGGTTTTTTCAAAAAAAACCCATAGATTCGCCGATGGTTTATAGCAATTTATAGATTCATCGAGGACTCCTAGCAAGCAGCTTTTTTTTTTTTTAAAAAAGGAAACCAAAATTACGCAAAAAAAATATGTCTAGGTCCCTTTGCAGTTTTCTCAAAAACAAATTTCATAGATCCTCCCATGGCTCTTTGCAATCCACATATTCGCCAACAGCTCCTAGCAATCTAATTTTAAAAAAAACCCACAAAAAAACAGAATTACACAAGCACATTTTAAAAAAATCTCCTCGAAAAATAAAAATATGTTCATGTCCTCGTACCTTTTTTTCGTAGGTAAAGGTTGGACCAAATTTCGTGCCACACAAAGAGAACCTATGGTGCTACAAATTTGCCGATGACTGTTGGCTAGTATATTTTTGAAAAAACACTTGAGAAAAACGAATCCCCATTTACGTCCTCGTACCCTATTTTCAAAAATATTCATTAGACCAAACTTCGAACGGTGTAGCGTTGCGCGACCAAGTTTTACACGGTGCAGCGTAGCGTGCATCCCTGGCTACCTTTTTTTGGAAACAACCATTGGACCAAATTTCGCACAGTACAACATCGTGCGACCAAATTTCGCACGACGCAACATAGTGCATGATCATGGCTAGTAAATCTAATTTACCCCCTGAACTTTGAGGGTGTGTCTCATGTACGTACCTCCTAAACTACAAAAATGTCTAGATAGTCCTCTGAACTATGTAAACACGTCTCGATAATCCTCAGAGGTGATTTTGGAGACGGTTTTTCCACTGCATAATATAAGCACTAGTATTACTCTTGAGAAATTTTTCAAAAGCTCCTCTTTGTGATTCTATGAAGTCATCCGCACGTTTTTTCCTCTTCCTTTTTTCGCTACCAGATGGATACCTTCTTGATGACATGGTAACACAAAGCTAGCGCTGAAAATAAAAATAAATGCATCAAAAGTTGAATATACTAATAAATTACTAATAAGGATTAGGGAATAGAGATTAGATATTAGGGTCTGCGAATAAGCGTCTTACTCTTTTTTTTCTGGGACTGGGAGACAGAATGAAAGGGCGGAAGGCGCGGCAGGGCGTAGGGCCTCGGGGAGTCGTCGAGTCGGGAGCGTCCGGCGTCACCCCGGCGCCGTCACCACATGCAGGTGTGGCGTGCACAATCAGCTGCGTCGGCGACGGCAGCGTTTTGCGATTTTGCGATCGCGATCGTGGCATCGGGGCAGAATTCGCGAGGTCGGGAGGCGGCGATCGACGGGCGTGAGGATCGGGACTCGAGAACTCGCCAACTCGGGCGCGGCGGTTCGATTCTGCGCCTCGACTCACTTGATCACACGCCACGGCGTCGTCACCGTGGCACGAGGCGTCCAGCGGCCTCGCCGGTCCTTCTGCGTGCGGTGGGCCACCACATAGACCTTGGATGATGCACGCCTTATAACTATCATCTTTATCATATTTCAGACTTTTAAATATCGGTCTCTGTTTACTGTGTTCCTTACCGTTTTAATCCATCATGATAGTATTCATCGCCTTTTTACTGTCTATCTATGAACTCTCTTACTTAGCCACACATTTAGTTACACTTATTGATAACCTCATGTCCTATATGTACCTAGAGATTATATTATATATCATGCTATATTCTATGTTCAAAGCTAATCTTTCCAAAATAAAATATAATTGCTTTAACAAATTCTGATATAGAATATGACCCGTTCTAAGTCGGCAATCGTTCCTGACCATTGCGTTGTACAATGAATTTCAGCAAAAAGCTCCTTTATTCGCCATTTTTTTTTTGATAACGGAAGATTTTTATTAATTTCAAGAACATTACATCGAGATGACGCAAGTCCTCAAAATCGCTTTCGGCCTCTGCTTAATCTTAAGCACACAGCCATACAAAAAATAAAAGTAACCTCGCACAATCTAGTAACTATCAATCCGAAGACTAGACCGCCACCCATGTGCTCGGGAATAGAATTCCTTGGACACCCGCGCCAAACAATGTGTAGCCTCCGCCAAAGTAGCTCGCATCTCCACCTTCTGCAACACAGCCCATGCACGTAGCCAGTGGATAATAGCAAAAGTAACCTGCAAAGGAGAAGAATTGATTTTCTTTTGGAAAACTCTATTATTCCTGGTTAACCAAATAGATCAACACGTAGCAGCAGCACCAAGAAGAACAAGCTTTCTATCATTTTTATGAAAACCATTTAACCAATTCCCAAATAGATTAGCGACACTCTTTGGATTAGATATGCCAAACGCCACATATATTAGAAACCAAACTGAGTACGCAAAATGACAATCAAAAAACAAATGCTTAATTGTCTCAGGTTCGCGACAAAAGCAATATGTTCTACTTCCTTGCCAATTTTGCTTTGCTAAATTCGCCATGTGTCTGAAACTCTTCTTCACTTGATTTTCTTAACCTGTACCAGCCATTACAAAAAAAAATCCTAATTTCTTTCTCATTATGTTTGTTCTGCAACAACAACTAGAGCGCTTTTTCATCCATACCTTTTGTTCTATTTTTCTACATCGACGCATATTAACGTTAGAGCAACACAGTAGTACTTTCTGGGACAATGAACCATACCAGTTTTGCTAGATCATATGTTCTGTTTTGCTGCAACAACAAATAACGATCCTCGATCCTCACAGCAATGCTGGACCGATGCCTTAAAAACTTATATTCGATGTTTAAACTTAGCTGCGTTTTTTTTTTTTTTGGGGTAGAAGTTCTTCGCTTATAGCGTGTTTGGTTCCTCGTCTGCGCATGGCCTTGCATCGCCGGGCTCGGCTCGGGAAACGCCATCGCGAGGCTTCTCCGCGCGTGCAGGCTAGTGCTCGCTTTTTGGCCGACGTTGCATCGCTTGAGCCAGGCCCGCATCGCTGGAGCCAGGCAACCAAACGCGCTCGCGTTTGCGGTCAACGCATCGCTGGAGCCTGGCCCGCAGGAAACAGGATACCAAACAGCGCCTTAGCTAATACCTGCTTATATATATCCGAGCGTCACTGTCTTGTATTCCTATCCGCGTGCAGACTGCCTAGTATAAGTTATATGCTACCCAACTGGGCCATTCCTATTGGTTAGTAAAATAGACATGTCTCCAAAAAGACACAACATGTAATCATTATTAGCACTACTAGTTTTTGTTGCTATTTTTCTTTGATGCTTGTGTGCTGTCTAAAACACTATCCCTTCAACAAAAGAAAGTGCCCAAAACAGTGACACCAAAGAAGCTTACATGGAGACATGGATTTATAAAAGCTGTTTGCCAATTCACGAAAACAACCAAATTAGGGGAAACAACAAAATGTAGACCAAATCACCCAACAGTATGCATAATAGACCCCTTTTTGCAATGTTATTTAAGTCTCAGCTAGTTTTGGAGTGATGTTGGATTTAATCCATTCTGTTCACGAATCTGGCCAACAATTTTGATCCTGACCTCTCAATGGTTGAGACATCATTCCTAAGTTAAATAATAGGAAGATAAAGTTGGATATGTCAATCAGAAGGAGAGGGGAAATAAAGAAGTGTCACTTGTGACCTTTACATCCATGTTAGGCCAGAGAATCTACACACAAGAAAGAGGAGTTTGGACCAGTTGGAATCGTCCTTGTTGTCTAGGGAAGAAGTTAACTGACTGTACTAGGCTGAAGGGTCATCATCAGTTTCATCACATGCATGGCATCCACTAGGATGATCGGGTAACAGGGTTGAAAGACGGTCCGGCCGTTACATGGAGAAACTGAAATGGAAGCCTTTTTCAAAAATAGAAACAGAAATGAAAACGGAAGGACTAGTTCAGATATAAATAAAACTGAAAATTCTGCATAAATAAAAATAGAAATTATGTTTTCTAATTTAAATAATACCAAAAATATATATTGCTTTATGGAAAATATCAAATAGAGTTCAAAAATTCTATAAAAATTCTAAAAATATTTTGTAATATTTTGAACTTACTAAAATTATTTCCAACAAGATTTTGGTTTTGTTTTTCTCAACAAATTATTACTTAAATCTAAAAATAGCAAAAATCATTAATTAAATGCTAAAAATTCATAAAATCCGAATTCAATGCTCAATTAAAGAATTTATAGATTTTAGGATGTTACAATTAGAAACATACTTGGATGGAATTTTCCGCTTTCATTTCAATATCTGCTTTATTCTCATTCGCATCCATTTACAGATTCGTTTCGGGGTTTTCGATTTCGTTTCCGTTATTTGTAAAAAAATATGGAAGCGTAAATAGAACAACCATTCACCAACCATTTCGTCCGTTTTCATCCCTATCTGAAGTGTGATGTTGCAACATGCATAAATGTTTGTCATATTTCTAACACAGTAATGAAAACTATTCAACAACATTTCTATGTTTCAAAAACTCAGGGAAGATATTCCATAGGAAAATATTGAAACCTTGTTCTAATGTGGACTAGCTCACTAATTATGTTACATGTAGGACTTGGACAACTAATAGTTCACATAAAAATTTATGCATTTAGAAGCTCTGGATTAAAAATGATTTACTTATTTATAGGTCCCTCATGTATTTAAATATAAATTTAAGAGGAGATTTTAGAAGAAACAACACAAGATGACATACTCTTTCTTTTTTAAAAAATATCACTTTACCGTAGATATTTTCACATTTCCATTTTACCCTAGTTCTGTATCTCTACTAAATTCCATCATTTCATCACGTGGACAATGCATGCCAGTAAATTTTGACGGGGAGATAACATAACAAGGGTAGACTTAAATATTTTGATGAAGTGTCTAGGTAAAGTGATTTTGTTAAAAGTTTTGAGTTCTCATGTTCATGTACCAAACATAAAATATATGTATATATAGTTTTCTGAAATTTGTCTAGATGTATAGTTGTTCCAAATGATGGGTATTGCTAATTTGTGATTACCCTTACCAATTTTTTGGTGACGATGCATCTAGATGTTGACACATGGCGTCTCTCCCTTCTCTTCCGCTTTTCCACCTCTTCCTTTTGCTCTAATACAAAAATTTCGATTCAAAACTTTCGGAAGAATTCAATCAAAACTTTCAATTAAAAACTTTTGGTTTAAAAACTTTTGATTCGTCAGACTAAAAACCTTTCTATTCGAAAACTTTAGACTAAAAAACTATCAGCTCAAAAACTTTCGACTGAAAGGACTTTCGGTCCAAAAAAAACTTTTGGTTCAAAAAATTTTGATTAAAAAGCTTTCAAAAATAGTTAAAAATTACTTCCTATTAAAAAACTTGAGGAAAATTTGGGAAAAAAACTTTTTTGAATTGAGGGGGAGGGAACAGGGAGGAAAAATGGATGTCGCCAAGTGTCGTGATAAGAGAGCCTTTAAGAATGAAAAGAGGTGGGAGAAGGAAGAAGGTGCACTCACATGTCATGAGAGGGCACCCTCAAATTAGTTATTCAAAACAATTATATTAGACCGATCGAAAGCTAGCTGACAAAGAATTTCTTTAAAGTTGTAAAGCTAAAAGGAGATTCAAATTCAATATCTCTAAATAAGAATTAGGAGCTTGGAACATGCAAATTCCTTGGTCATGGACGTATTGTTCTTTTTCAATTTGTGGATCAATTAATTCCCTGTATCAGGGTTTCAAATTTTTGTTTTGTATAAATTTCGCCTATGACCGAAATCCGAAATTTCAGAGAAATTTCGTTATTTCGGACGAAATCTGATCAAAATTCAAAAAATAAAATTCAAAATCGGAATTTTTCTAACCGAAATTTCGGCCCAAAATCTGAAATTTTGCCCGAAATTCCCGAAATTTTGGCAAATTTCAACTGATCTAAAAATGGTTCAAATGGAGTCAAAAAAATTGAATTTTTTTGAAGGTTCTTTACACATTAGAGATGTTCTCATTAAATTTTCAGGATTTTATCAATCTGAGGTATTTTTAAAAATTCAAACATGCTACTGTTCTGATAAAACGCTGACCAGCAAGTTTGAACCGAATGAAAATTAGAACAAACGAGATTATAAATTTTTGAAATTTTTTGTGGATGGTCCTGACACATCCATAATATTCTCATAACATTTTCAGATGATGATCAAACGTCATGAATTTTTAAAAATTTGAACAGTGCTTCTGTCTTGTTAAAGGCTTATCGGCAAATTTTAATGAAATGAAAAATTATCCAAACCACGTTATAAAATTTTGAAAATTTTTGTGGATGGTTTTGATGTGGCATTAATGGTTATATAAAAGTTTTAGATGATGACCATGCTTAAATAAGTTTTAAAAATTCTAATGAAGGCTACGTCTCCGATAAAAACCCGATGATCAATACATTGATTTGCTTTAACAATAAAAAAGGTTTAAAATTTTTGAAAATTTTACAGAAGGTTGATAAGGAAATGCTTAATATCTTATAAAATTTTTGAATCATTATCACCCTCCAGTAAATTTATAAAATTCTTACAACGTACAGTACCATTTATGTTCTTTCTCTTTTTGATTTTTGAAATATAATATAACAAATGAAGTTCGGTGTTTACATAGATTTGATTGAGAAAAAAAAATTAATTTTTTTTGAAAATTTTATATAATGGTTTCAAATAGAAAAACTGAACTAAGCTTTCAAAAAGAAAAACTGAACTAAGCTTTCCTCCGATTCATTGCCGAGTCAGCAGATCAGCTGTGTTTTGTTGCCCTTTCTGAACCAGCATAAAAAAGGCTGCCACGTGTGTCCGCAGGGTCCATCTGCTATTGGTTGGTTTGATGGGGACGGCTCTTGCCATTGGTTGGCAGATCCATCGCAGGCGCAATGATTGGCCGTTCAGCCATTCTAATCAGACCCCACACCACCGGGCCCACCCCGCTCATGTGACGTTCACAGGAGCAAAAGCGAAATAAGCTAGCTAGCAGAATTTAGCTTAAGCTTAGGCTTATTTAACTTCTACATCTTTATAAGTCATGGCCAAAACAAGCAAAGTATTTTTCAGGTAGACGCGAAGAAGAAAACACAGCCCGATTTAATTTCTGTCACGAAAGCAAAGTTATGAAAAACGGGGTGGTGGACTTGAGCTTCTAAAAATTCCACTTCTCGATACCTTTACAACTTAATTATTATTTTGAAAAATTATGCTCATCTCATCAAATAGCGATTTTTTCCAATTCCAGCGCTTTCTTGATTCTCAGGTCAAATAAAGTTTCAAGCTCCATAAACAAACTCACCGCCCGACCTCTCTCAGTTCAATTCGATCATGTTTGTTTGTTTTCATCTTGGTATAACCAGAATCATATATAACTAGCAAAAGTTATTAGCTATATATTGAATCTATTTTTATCATTTACTGTTGAAAGAAATTAACTATTTGTCAATCAGTTTGTTATAAAAAGCTATATCCATGTTTCAACTTAGAAAGCCAAAAAGAAGCTTTTCATAAAAGCTTCGGTTCCCCAAACATGTCTTTGGTTTGTTGACTTATATAGCTTAAAGCTAGTTCTTTTGGTTTAAGCAATTTAAAAAGTATTTTACTTTTATACGTGATAAAGGTGGGTAATTTTAAATTAACTTCAGTGATATTAGTCTAAAACTAACACTTAATTAGAAAAAAATACCTCTTTAATGGCTTTTAATTTTTATATGGAGGTTTATGACTTTTAAAAATCACAATTAAAAAAGTTTAGGCCTTTTCTTCTACTTAAAAGTCAAAGCCTAAACAAAGAGGGGGCTTTTTAACTGATTTTTTCAAAAATCATAAATCTTCATGTAACTAAAAGCTAAAAGCCACCGAAGATATACTCTTTTAGCTTACACAAAGGGGAAAGGGCTACGAGCTCGGTGATTGTGGCCTCCGCAGAGGGTGGCTCTCACTCTCACGAGATGACGAGAGTGATACGAAGCAAGAACGAAAATATACTCCCTATTACTGTTCACCATACACTTCACTGTCATTCACCACCCCAAGCAGCCTCCAATAATCACCAATGGTTACCACGTTCTAATCCATCTTGCTCCTCTAAGTCGCCAATGGCTGTTATCACACACGCGTGAGGGAGCACAACGACATGACCAAGTCCAAGTCTCCGAGATGCATGGTTACTACTAGCTCAAGTAATAATTGATCTGACATCATCTTACATGATCTATCGAGATTAATTAGACGGAATAGTTGAAAATTTTAATATCACCGATACATATCTCATCCGGATTACATACATAGGAGAATTTCACTATGAACAGAAGCTGGGTGACTGTACGTACCCTAATGGATGTCTAAGTAGTTAGACATCCGGTTAGTTTTGATTAATAACCATGTCCAACCTCTAGCTCCAACCAAAAGTAATGCAATATCCTCGTAGAGCAACATTTTCAGGTAGACCAGCTTTTTTACTTGAAAAACATCTACACTTTATTTTCTCAACCGAACAGATAAATATTACCTATTTCAAGTGTCGTCATAGCTTAAACTCCAAGAAAATTATTAGAGGGGTCTACTACGTCGAAATCACACCTGTTGTATTCTAATAAAGCAACTCAACACATTGATCTCCAGCATATTTGCTCGGCCCACCCCGCAATCACCAAATTTACTTGTTCGGTGTCAGTCCTTTTATGCATTCTGTTCTTGAGTATAGATTAAGGGAGGTTACCAGATCGAGTGAACAGTTAAAAGATGAGTCAAGTGGCCATCACATCTCTGACATACATGTCATGGAAATAAGAGAGATTGACTGTTATGAATCTTTGCTAATACATACATGTTAGAGGGAACTGGAAGAGAAATAAGGACAGGAAATCAGGGCGGTAAAAAGCATGGAATTTAGGCCCGTGTCTTATGTTTTTCAAGAATACTGAAAAATTACACTTACTTTAATGAAACCTTGGGAGTAATAGCGAACCACTTTTCATTGGAAATATATAAAATATTTTTATTCTAGATTTTATTTTAAGACAAATATAACAAAAGACTAGAGATGCACAAATCATCAGGCAACACGTTGTACTACTGAATATGCTCGAGAATCGAAAAATAAAAGAGTTGATCGATCATACGAATAAATTGGGATTGATGAAGAAAGGGAAGAAGCGCAGTGCTAATGTGCCACCTAGAAACCTTAATACCACATATGTTTAAATCGCATTTAAATAAAATAAATAGAGATATAATTGTATGATTCAGCAACATGAAAAGTGGATTCAATGCGCCAAGAGACACTCTAAGCCACAAGTCACACGAATTCCCACGTGAAAATATGCAAATGCACACATGCATGCATGTATGTTTAGCCAATATCCACCCCATGCCATGTGTTACATTTTAGTAATGACTACACTTTACAAATCATCTTCCCTTCACTTGGGGTGCGTTTGGTTGGGGTGTCTGGTGAACCAAGCTGTTTTACGTCTGAGATTTGGTTTTGTTTCTGCGTTTAGTTGGTGAACGGAACCATTTGGTGCTGTGATGAAATGGATGCATTCTTGAAATATTCTAAAAAGATACTACACTATCCCGTACGGGCAATTTGGCCGAACCAATCGGTCCAGAACCGGATCGTTCATTTGTACCATCCCTTAATCCAATCTCATCACTTCAACCAAACATCATCTTGTACCATTCTATATCATTCCATCTAAGTAACCAAACAAAATCTTGTATCATTCCATTCAGACAACCAAACACCTTCTCTATACCATTTCATCTAGGATCATTCCATCCATCTTATACCATTCTATCCCATTCATCCTCGTACACCCAACCAAATGCACCATTGATTATGCAATATGGTGCCAAACCATATATGCTTTGGAATTTAAAAAATAGATCTTCCATAGGCTAATTTCTAACGCTCGCCTATGTATGCATTTTACTGCTTCGTTTCAATTAAAATTTTGTCATTCTAGTAAAGAAAAACCAAAACTGCAGAAAAGCATACAAAATTTGATTCAATTTAATACTGTAGAACGTACTGGTCCTGATAATACCACCAGGAAATGCAGCGAGCAGCAGAATATAAGCATTCCCAACAGTAAAAAGGACAACAAAACAGAAGGCCGAGAGAGAGAGAGAGAGAGAGTGAGATTATGTGAATTTGTTGAGGGCATTTGGGGGAGTTCCAGTTCCAGAGTCCCTGGGTGTGAGGCAGAGGCTCCTCCTCCCTCACCTCATCACCACCTCGCTTCTCTGCTTAATTATTCTCCATAAATTCTCTCCAAAAATAAAAAAGGTAATCCATCATTCCCATCTCTTGCTTGTTTTCTCTTCCTGCTCCCAATCAGAATCCAGCTCCCGAGCGGCTGTTTCTTGGGCGTTTCTTGATGGTCGCGGGGAGCGGATTCCCTGATGCGGAGTTCATATTCCTATGAATCTTTCCTGCAATTTCTTGAGGTGTGCTTCGATTGGCTGCGTGCGCATCCCTTGATTGGTTTCTACACTTGTTTTCTTGATTCGTTTGTGTAATCGTCTTGCTCTTGTTGTTCGATCTTGCACAGGTTGGATCCAAGCGAGCAGATGGAGGTGGAGGGGGACAAGAAGAATACGAATAAAGAGGTAATGGTGATTAAATTCGCAAGAAAGCTTTTTTTAGGATTGTTCCCTTTTTGCTCCATGTTCCGGCTAGATGCATAAATGAGGTGTGGTTTTATTTGCTTCAAAGAAGGTTGGATCCAGAGAGATGGAGATGGAGAGCAAGAACATGTGTATGGAGGGGCCATTGGTCTCCTCAGAGATGGGCATGAATCAGAGGGCAGTTTCCTGTAGCGACATGGTGGATGCCACCAATGGTAGCCACATGGGATGCCCTTTGCCATCCAAGGATTGCAAGAACACCAAGGGTTGTGTGGCCAAGAAGCCGAGGTCGGTGAGCTCCGACTTCGCGGAAGAGCAGGATTTGGAGTTTGGCGACGGGGACAGGGAGAGTGAGAGTGGCAGGCATCAGGAGAGGAAGCTGTCGAGGCAGGACCGGCTGGAGCTGAGCCGGTTGTTCCAGCGTGCGGTGAGCCTGCATGACTGGGAGAGCGCTGAGGAGCTGGTCCAGACGGCCGACGTGCAGGGCCTCAATGATGTGCTCTGCGTCGCGGTGGACGCCATCTGGTTCTTGGACGACCGGGAGGAGCTGAACGAGGTCGTGGGGTTGATCAGGAGGATTGTGTCTGGAGGGGCCAGTGATTTCACACGGGCAGCACTCCGGACATCGTTCCTCGCATCATGCGTATCGGCGTGCCGTGGGCACACAACCAGTCTTGCAGATGCTGTGAATTTCATGGGGCTAAAGTAAGTCTGATGAGAACAATTTTTTTTCCTCTATCTGCATGTTTGTTTGAATTGCTTGAATTCCAACTTCAGAAATTTTGGATAGATTTCATGAATCGCTCTATAGTCTATACTGGCAATCAATTGATCCTTTAACATGGAATCTATATACCTACAAATAACTAATGAGATTAAAGATATCTCCTTCGTGTTAGATGACTAGAAAATCTCACAATATTTCTTAAATTAGGAAAAAGTAAAATTCCTATAAATTCTCCCACTAATCGAGAGAAAAGGAAAAAGTTCTATGCCGCATAATTTGGTGGGATTAGATTATAATGGTGCAGGCTAATCCTATGTAGATATTAGAGTTGTATAACAAATACAATTACATTTTTCCACAATAAATATTACAAGTTGTACAACAAATACAATTGCATTTTCCACAATAAATATTAGAGTTGTATAACAAAGACAATCGTATCATAATATCTAGCTGCATAATCACGCGGATAATTCCGCTAGTTTGTACACATACAACATTGCATATGTGAAAACCAGAAATAAGTCAATTTTTTTTTTTTGTCAGGTTGCACGAACGCCTACAAGAATGCCATGGTGACGAGGTCTTGAAAGCAGAAGCCAGTGCAAAGGTACAAAAATTCACAGAATGGGCTCTGAAGTGCAT
This sequence comes from Guadua angustifolia, assembly GCA_036346375.1. NCBI lineage: Eukaryota > Viridiplantae > Streptophyta > Magnoliopsida > Poales > Poaceae > Guadua > Guadua angustifolia. The sequence continues at coordinate 38,401,839 of CM070521.1, read as the reverse complement.
AGGACTGCATTCACGTGTGCGAGAAAATAGGGGCAAAGGAAATCAAGGAACGATTATTGAGGTCCAACATCAGCTGTCCGCTTTTAAGACATTTCTGGACCTTGCAGATAATCATCTTACAGGGAAGGATTTCACCGAGGCTTTTGATGCTGCGTGCTTCCCTCTAACACTCTTTTCAAGCTCATTTGATCAAGGATGGGCTTCGGGGATCTCAGCAGCTGCAATACAAGGGTTGTTAGAGATGTTGGTGGAGGGAGGTGCAGATAATGTCAACCAATGCTTTCTTGAAGCTGCACGTTACGGAAGCACTGAACTTGTGCGCATCTTACTACAGGTAATAAGAACAAAGATGTGTCAGACATCTGCGTTAGTAGCCTCTAGTGTGCAGAGAAACTATGTGTGTCTTAACAATAGAAAGACCATGTCGTTGCTAATGTTACTGTGGTCCCAGTAGCAGCTGATTACATTATTTTTTGTGAGGTGTCTTTGTCATAAAAATACTCTAGTCTTCATGCATGATCAGAAGCAACCTTCCAAGTTTACATTCTTATGGAAGATGCATGCCATCCTTATTCTCATGGAAGAGTTGTCAGGACTGCATGCTGACTATCCACCTGATGTCATTTATTAATTGGATAAATTACTATGCAATGTCTATAGTATTAAAAATTCAGGCTTTAGGTCAACACCTAATTTAGGATTTACCATGTTGGTTTGCGTTCGTTTAAAAATTGCATGTTGGCTTCCGTGAAATGCTAATAAAAGGATAGGTGGCATTGGCAATTTCAAATGACACATCCCTCACCCAGGATTGATAGATTAGACAATTGGTTTGATGATACCTGTTGTTTATCTTCATGTGTTGGAACAATCAAATACATTTCACCTTGAGATGCAAGACATAATAGATTGGGTTAACGGGCATGTTCTGGTGATTTGATCTATCTGTCAAGAGATTCAATACAAGACCACAGTAAAACTGAAACATCTAATTCTATGATTATCTTTTCATTTTTAGAGCAGTTTCATCATGGACATGGAGATCTATTGCAACGCAGCACACTGATAATTTTGTGTTATTGTTCAAGCCTGTGAATGCACTAAGTGTTCACCTACAAGGATAATCTTGTGTCAACAGACTTGGTTGTGTACTATTTAAAAATGTTGGTAGATTCATTTTGCCTGGTAGCCACTCTGAAACTAGACTACTGTAGGAACACCATGTATAAGCTGTGGAAACATCAGATGAAGCTTCATAGTGTCACTGGGTGTGTTGATGCCATTACTAGTCCTATGTTGATTGATTGATTTCTTTAGTTTGGTACTGCACTAGCCCATAGATAGAAATAATGTTGCTTGCTGTCTGTCTGGTACCATGATCTTTGTGGACCTATATCAATGTGTGCATTGCATGTGGAAGTAATATCTACAAGCTGTCGAGCTAACATGTAGTGTGCTTTTGTTTCAGATTGCTCAACGTAATAGCTTGGACATTGATGTGGATCTTGCCCTTGGCTTTGCCGCACACTATGTAAAGATTAGAACCATGGATTGCTTGGTTGAAGAAGGTAATACTGTCGCCTTTCTTGGCCCTTTGATGCGCGCAGCTGAGCGTGGGTGCCTCCAAGTTGTCCAATGGTTTGGGAATCGGGGATGTCGCGACATGGAGCTTTGCCTAGCTCTTACAGCAGCCACCTCTAGCAGTCAGGTTGCTGTTGCTGCATATCTCCTGCCTCTTGTCCCACATCATGTTCTAGCCGCCCTCAGTATGGAGATTGTCAAGGCTGCTGGTGAGAGGAGCACAGGTTCTTTGGATGGTGTAGATTTTCTTCTCCGCTCAGACTTCCTCGGTAATCCAGCCGCAACATATGCTGTGGCAAACAGCATTGCAAATTCCACAGATGAGGCCGTGGATCCTAAACTTAGATCTTTTCTGCTTGAACATTGGTCAGAGGCAGCCTTCTCTGAGGGATTAACATCGGCACAGGACCACTTTGTTAACTTAATGAGGATACTGGAAAGAGGTGCATCCCCCATTCAACTGTGTGACCTCCCAATGCCACTGGTGATTGCCATGGCCTACATGCCACTGTATAGAGAGTGCGTTGAGGCAGGTGGTCAGCTATTGCCACAAAGGCTGAGAGGGCAGCTTGTGGAGGCTGCAGGCAGGCTTGTCGGCTGGTCGGTGTGCCCGACGAGCCAAGGCAGGGAGCTCTTGGCCATTTTGGAGCACTACCTGCCGCAGTTCATGGTCCAGACATGAAGAGGTGAGCAACGAGCATCTGCACCCAGATTGGTGACCAGAAGAAGGAACGGAATGATAGCTGCGCACCATCTAAATGATAGAGCTAGGAGAGTTCGTCTTGATTCAATTCTCGCAGAGATGCTGTTCTGAGAGCGTTTAACTTTGAGCAAGTGCTGTGCCATGCGTTGTCAAGGCCCGTGTTGCGTATATGTTGGGATCGTAATCTCGACGATGACATGAAATGAAAGATGTGCCATCTCCATGGAAGTTGGAATTAGAGATTTGAGTGAGTTCTCATCAGCTATGACCATACATGGCTGGCTAGTGCTATTCTGCGAGTCCTGAATAGAGTATGCTCTTGCTGGAGCCGTTTCCTTTCTTGACTTGATAATATATATGCAAATGCAAACATCCGTAAATTTTCCATGTAAGGGTGCTTGATAAATCCAACCTTGATGCGGATTATTTCAATATATTATCAATTGTTTCTCACGAAAAAATACTATCAGTTCCGTTTCGGTGTGGATATTGTGAGAATGTACTGATCTTCGCCTAATGCCAAAAGTGGTTATTTGCGCGATTTGTCATCTCCGCGCAATTATTTCACAAATATTCTTTGAAAAGAGTTTCCAACTCTCGAATTTTATCCAGTTTTGGTAACAGCATAAATCGGCTCTGCGCAAATTCATGGCAATTTATATCATCTGAAGCAGGGTTTTGAATTGCGGCTTTGCGGTAAGGCCCAAAAAACTAGGAGCTATCGCGATATTAAATCTTTTTTTAAAAAAATATGTATATAACATAAGTCATATCCAAAAAGATCATAAAAACATGATACTTTAGAATGTACTAATATTTTTATAATAAGAATATGAGTCAAGTCCAGAATCAACAAACATACTACATGTCCAAAAGACCATAAATAATACCTATATGTAATGTTCATAACAACAAGTACTTAATCTCAAAGAAATATGAATGTTTGATTATTGAAAAAGGGTGAGATGAGGGTCTTTTACAAAGTTTTTAGATTTATAAGAGATGCTTTTGAGCACTTTAGTAATATTTGATTTTAAAAAGGGCCCAATATTTTGGCCTATGGGTATCTATGCAGTACAGCAGAGCTATCGCTAGTAATAAGCTACGTCAAATAGCGTTTATAGCCAATATAGTGAAATGTTGATCCATAGCTTTACATTTGGAGTCCAAAAGAGCTATAGCTAGCTATTTAGAACATTGAGACGAAGCATTATTCACTAGTACAGAAAATCATATCACAGACAATTAAAAACGTCATCACAGATGGTTTTGTGAACCATTTGTAACTATATATCAGTAATAACAACGGCACATCATAGACAGTTCTGAAACTATTTATGAAAATCACATCACAAACGGTTCTTAATAGAAATCGTATGTGATGTTATATCTGTCACAGACGGTTCCAGTGTTCTACATCACAGACGATTCCACTGTGATATTGCTCACATCAACAGTATTCTCAACTCCGACAATCCTTTCTTTCCCAGGAAAATTGCCGGGACCCGAATATACAAATCGGACCCTCTGTGTATATCGCACTAGTCCAGAATCACGCTAGTGCACACAGGCTCAACATAGATGAATATCATGATCATACATAGCGGAAACTTAAATAAAGATATCATATATTAAATAGTACTTGTTGAATGACCTTATGGTCAACATAATCCCTTTAGTATACCACAGACAATTGACAAGACTCGCATCCTAAATATGCGTCTCCTCTTGGTACTTATCCTCTAGCACTGATATAGACTCCTTAACTGGTGATGTTGTGGTTGGCAAAGTTGAGTACTTAAAGCACTCAACAAGTTGTGTACAGAATGTAATTCTATATAACTATATGTAAGGTTTATTCCAAAAGATAAGGCTAACACGGCTATTTTGCAACATTTACAAACAAGTACAATAAATAGATTATAAAGGTAGTAAAATAAATAACAGTAACACGTAATTTTTGCATTTCTCAGGTAAACCAAGTTTCCAATCCTAAGTCAAGTTTTCAACCTCTCATGGCAACCTGTCATCCCTCCCAAGTTTTACTTTGCAAAAATCTATCCCTTCACTGTAATTCCCAGGTATTGCTCAATACCGCGAGCACGACTATCCGAATAGATTTACACTTTGCAGAGGTTATGCACTTTACCCACAATATATGATATTCTCTTTGTGCCTGGCCATTAGCACATTTCCTTTGGTGTGCCGACAGAGAAATCATGCCAATACCTTTACAATGCTCTATCTTAACTCAATACTACTCGCTAAGGTTTCAACACTGAAGGGACTAGTTACCACAACAGGGCCACTCTCTTATGCCATATGGGTTCATAAAAAGGCGAACCTCACCACCACTGTAGTACCGAAGTTATGACATTGTAAATTAATCAGCTAGATTCATCCCATTCTAGACATGTGGTTGCATAATTGACTAAGGTCAAAGGCTTGTAATGTTAAGTCCTTAGAGTGACTAGGGCAGGACTTTCACATACCCTCTGCCTTGCTAGCTCATTTTGGCATACTGCTCCTTGCCATCTGCCCAAATCTAAATGATTATCACCCCAATTGATCACCAAGCACCATGTGCTATCAACAAGTTAATATCGTTGCCTGACATCTATCATCATAACAACTCAATCTCATTGTGTGTCAACACCTGACACACAAATTCATAATCATGTTATGTATTTCATTAGTCAAGATTAAACTTTGATATTTGAAACACATGTGATGACGTGGCATGACTAAGCATATTAACACGGTCTAACCAACCTATGTTGATTTTTGTCGACGATTCAGATGAGGTCCCCGCCGAGCTTACTTGTTGAATGAGGGATCAACTTAGGGCCCCTTTTCCGCAAGGGTTGTGCGCCCGAGAGTATGCCGAACAACATAGCGAGGTATACCGGACAATCGTGAAGGCACGGGGTCATTTTTATCTGGTTCGCCTCTCACGGGAGATAATAACCCTCGCCCGATGATTGCACTAGTATGCGAAGGTGGGTTACAACGCGCTTGCTCTGGGGTCTGGCGATCCTAAGGACTCCGTGGCGGCGATGTGTATAAGTGTGTGTGTGCAGAAGGTCCAACCTCAATCCATCGTGGGAGGGGTATTTATAAGGAATCACAGAGACAAATCATTTATTACGGTAGCGTTCTTGAGAGAACGCTCTTTGCATAGTGGCCGCGCCACCCGCCGTACCGCGGCGACGTGGGAACGATGAGCGCAGACCAAGGCGGCGCGGACCGTGGCGCAAGATATCCGGACGCGAGATATCTGCGCGGCCGCATTAAATGCCACGTCGTCTTATCGTGGACACCCGATTGGATTGCTCGGGCCGGGCGCATCTGAAGGTCGGTCTGCGTCGTTGTCGGGCAAGGGCATGGTCGGTTAGCGTAAGGGCCGAAGGTCGTCTGATGCAGCCGCATCCAATCCCCGACAGCTAGCCCCGAGGCTAAAGGGAAAAAGGCCTTCTTGAGGCCTCTCGCCTTAAGCCTCTAGACTTCTTAAAGAGGATTGGAGTCATGCGGCGAAGAGCTATTGCGCATCCGGCGGCGCTTGCTCGGGGAGGACTCGCGATGAAGAGCTATTGCGGCATCGAAGCGGCGCTTGCGAGGGGCGAGACTTCGCGGCGAAGAGCTATCTGCGGCATCCGGCGGCGCTTGCGGGGGCAGGACTCGCGGCGGCGAAGAGCTCTGCGGCATCCGGCGGCGCTTGCTCGGGGCACAGACTCGCAGCGAGCTATCTGCGGCATCCGGCGGCGCTTGCTCGGGGAGGACTCGCGCGAAGACTCTATCGCGCATCCGGCGGCGCCGCAGGGGCAGTCTCGCGGCGAAAGAGCTCTGCGGCATCCGGCGGCGCTTTGCTGGGGCAGGACTCGCAGCGAAGAGCTATGCGGCATCCGGCGGCGCTTGCTCGGGGACAGACTTCGCGGCGAAAGCCGCTGCGGCCGAAAGCGGCGCTTGCTCGAGGGAGGACTCGCAGCGAAGAGCCGCTGCGGCATCCGGCGGCGCTTGCTCGGGGGAGAGACTTCGCGGCGAAGAGCCATCTGCGGCATCCGGCGGCGCTTTGCTCGTGGGATGAGTCTCGCGGCAAAAGCTCTGCGGACATCCGGCGGCGCTGCTCGAGGACAGACTTCGCGGCGAAGAGCTACTGCGGCATCTAGCGGCCTGCCGGGGGCAGACTTCGCGGCGAAACTCTTTCGCGACATCCGGCGGCCTGCTCGGGGACAGACTTCGCGGCGAGAAAACTCTGCGGCTTCGAGCGGCGCTTGCTTTCGGGGCGAGACTTCGCGGCGAAGAGCTCTGCGGCATCCGGCGGCGCTATGCGGGGACAGACTTCGCGGCGAAGAGCTCTGCGGCATCCGAGCAAAGCGCTTGCGGGGCAGGACTCGCAGCGAAGAGCTACTGCGGCATCCGGCGGGCGTGCTCGGGGCAGACTCGCGGCGAAGAGCTCTGCGGCATCCGGCGGCGCTTGCTCGGGGCAGTCTCGCAGCGAAGAGCTACTGCAGCATCCGGTGCATGGATCAGACGCACGGGGGAACTAGACATAGATCAGATGTCTAGGAAAAAGGCAACTAGCAGATTGCGAGCGGACTCGCACTGCCGTATCCCAAGCATGGGTCAGATGCTCGAGGAACTGACAGACGAGACATGCTCGAAATGCCACATCCCGGACATGGACTAGGCGTCCAGGAAAACTAACCAACAGGTTACGAGAGGACCCACGCCGCCGCGTTTGGGCGAGCCCTGAGAGTCCGAAAATGTTTAAAGAAAGAAAAGATGCAATGAGCATACTCATCTACCCGGGAAGACTCGCACTTAAGCGCGAAACTTACCGGCGGAAGGACTCGCACCGGCGAGGGCGTGCACGGCGCGAACATGGGCGACCTCCGGCGAAACGCTGCACGGGGAGGGACTCACGCCGGCGAAGGACACGCCGGCGTGAAAATGACATCCCCCGAGCGAAACGCGTGCTCGGGGAAAGGGAATCGCGCCCGAGCAAAGGACGTGCTCGGCGCGGGACACGGATGGCCCCCGAGCAAGACGCGTGCTCGGGGAGGGACTTCGCGATCGAAGCGGAAGACGCGTGCGGCGGACACGAATGGCCCCCGAGCAAGACGCGTGCGTTTCGGGAGGGACTCGCGCGGCGAAGGGCGATGCGGTCGCGGAACGAATGGCCCCCGAGCAAGATGCGTGCTCGGGGGAGGGGACTCGCGCCCGAGCGAAGGACGTGCCCGGCGCGGGATATGGGCATGGTGCGGTCTTCCGGATCAATCGCACCGGTCACGCCCTCGCCGGCGTAGCACACGTCGCCGTCCTCCACGTCGCCAAAGACGCAGAGGTCTTGATTGTCTTGAGAATTCAGCATCCTCAGGGATTTCTTGCTGAAGGACTTCAGTCGATCCCCACGGACGGCGCCAGCTGTCGATGATTCGGGACAGGGTCCCCCGCCGAGCTTACTTGTTGAATGAGGGATCAACTTAGGGCCCCTTTTCCGCAAGGGTTATAAGTCTGAGAGTATGCCGAGCAACGCAACGAGGGTATACCGGACAATCGTAAGGCACAGGGGGTCGTTTTTTATCTGGTTTGGGCCTCTCACGGGGGAGATAATAACCCTACGTCCAATGATTGCACTAGTATGCGAAGGTGGGTTACAACGCGCTTGCTCGGGGGGTCCTGAGCGATCCTAAGGACTCCCGTAAGCAGGCGATGTGTATAAGTGTGTGTGGTACAGAAGGTCCAACCCTCAATCCATCGTGGGAGGGGGTATTTATAGGGAATCACAGGAGACAAATCATTTATTACATGGGAGGGCGCGTTCTTCGAGAGGGCGCTTTCTTTGCATAGTGGCCGCGCCACCCGCCGTACTGCGGCGACGTGGGAACGATGGCCTTGAGACCAAAGGCGGCGCGGACCGTGGCAAGATATATCCCGCAAGCGATATCTGCGCGCTACCGGCATTAAATGCCACGTCGTCTTGTCGTGGACACCGATTTGGATTGCTCGGGTCGGGCATCTGAAGGTCGGTCTGCGTCGTTGTCCGCAAGGGCATGGTCGGTTGGCGCAAGCCGAAGGTCGATCTGGTACAGCGCATCCAATCCCCGACAATTTTAGTATTAACCAACTAGTAATGAACCAATATAGGGTGACAATGATATCATTGCATACAAATAAGAAGGTATGGTATAACTCAAAAGGGTAGATTAACTAGACCCCAAACTATTTCGAAACAATTGTACACATGAAATAACATGCATAAAGTAAAACAATATAGCGATTTTGTAAACTAGGTTCAACATGATCAATGCATAATTTGCCTTATAAAAGCTCTTATTCTTATTCTGGACCTTGGACTTAGGTTGATGAATCTTCCTCGAATGCATCGTACAATTCAACGTTTACGCAAAATGAGAGAGAAAGCCAAATAAACACCAAAGTAGAGAGCAACAAACTCCAAAATCAAATAAATTTACCATTAAATAGATCTCAATTTTAAAATTTTTTAGAAATTTGAATCACCTCAATCGGAGCTCTTATAAGCGAGAACGGGCCCTCAGAAGATTAAAAATCATAAAAACCTGAAAATTAGAAAATACCGAATTAATCAAAAAAATTTTATTAAAAAACCTGATTTATTGCATCGGTTGAAGTTAGCATAGAGCCGAGCCAACCAGAGGCTGACACGTGGCCTCGTTTCACGGACTGAGTCCATAGAACCGCATTGGTTCACCGTGAACTCGATCCACAGTGCTTGGCGCTCCGTGCACCACGCGGCACCGCCTGATTGGCTTAGCCAGCGGTGCGATCTACCCCTCTGTTCCGATCAGATGGCTCTAAACCAAGGACACCCTTGAACACGTGTCTTATCGACACGCACTCCATTTGGCGAAATCTACACGCTCGATCTGGAAACCAACGGCCACGATTGATTGCAAGGCTTGACGGTAAGCTCGACGGCGCAGGTCGGCGAGACTTCACTGGAGACAAGGAAGAAGACCACAGATGAGGTGCTTTGACAGGCTTTTGGTGACAAAAATGCACAGAGATGCCTTCAATCACATCGGAGTTCAAACGACGGTGCCAAAAATTATCGAAAACCACGGCGGCTTCGTTTTCTTTGTCCGATGAGCTTGTACAGTCGAACGGCGGCACCTTGGGTAGCAATACTTGGGGCAAAAGAGGCAGCTTGGAACGACATTCTTTGAACGGGAGTTAATGAGGTTTTATAGGCCCTCAGCATGCGTGTAGAGACCAAAAACTGAGGCACGGTTGAAGGCAGCGTCATGCACGACTCGAAGATAGCGGTGCGGGGACGACACTCCTCAACCACACATATGACAAGATCAACCTTCTTGTTGCAACAAACGAGATCTAATCCGAACCGTTTTGCCCAGATCGCACGGTTGTGGACTACTAGGGTTCCAAACAGGATAGATCATACCGATCCGACCAAAATCTGACGGTCACGATGCAATATGGCATGGAATCCATTACAACCATCTGATCCAAGATCAACTGCCAAGATACATGGGCTACTAGGCTGGCTAGGCCACAGGGCATTGGGCTAGGCCTTCTCACACACAGGACCGGGCTTGAACAGGGCTTCAGCCCGATACTGCTGCAAGGTTATCAAATACTTTTTTCCTTTTAAAATAATTCCAGAAAATACATTAATTTGTTTAGGACAAATAAAATATCAGGTAAAATTCAAGAAAATTCTCAAAACTACTTTAAGACATTTACAACTCAAATAAAATATTTTTGGCTAAACTTTATATTAACCTACCCAATAATTAATTAGTTTTCACAAAAGGCCAACAATGAAAATAATAAATAAATGCAAATAAAATCTGAAAATATCTGATAAATTCCAAAAAATCACAAAATGCACAAATAACCTAATAGATTAATAGAAAGCAAAAATTGAGATGTTATAAAAACTATGTAGCGCTTCTTATTGGACAGGTTGATTACATAGAATACTTGAACAACATGGTTAGCAAGTACGAATGATTCATCTTGGTATCTGACACATTCGAGGTCCACAGTAGTGACGTTGTTCTTGTCAACCTTCACCTGCTGGAGGTGAACCCAACAACCCCAAAACAAGGGGATCTAGAAAAATATGTAGTCAAGCTCTCAAATCTCCTCTATGAACCCATAGTAAAAGTTACTTGTCAACCCAGCGGTATTGAACGTATCCATGTAGACACCGATGTTCTAGTTTGTACTCTTTATATCCTGATCTCTCATGTAAAATATGCACTATTTAAGTTGTATCATTTCTATGTTACAACTATAAATGTTGACCCTTTTACTAGCCATGTTAGCGTATCATCTAACGAGCTCCAAGTGATAGGTCGCTCTTTCAATCATTTGGCGAACTAAAGGTTGTGCTATCTCATGATCCAAGACACTTGCCGTGCTGAATTCTCTTGTAATAGCCAACAGTTGTGCTTGACGATATATGGGGACACTATAGTAATGTATTGCAAAACCATGAAATAGGCTTGAGTACACGCAATCGGGTTAGGCATGATAGCTTTTTTCTGATGGTCTCGATACCCACGAGCTTCCCCTAATGGCGAGATCAAAGCACACCTATCAAGTTGACCTGAGCCATGTAAACAACTCAGAATTCGATGACATGTTTGGTTGTATAACCTTCGACAATGCTACCCTTTGAGCGAGATTGATTCTATATGTAGGACTTGAGAATTTTCATGTACCTCTCGAACGGGTATATGCTATGTAGAAAAATGGGTCCGCATATCTTTATCTCTCTCACAAGGTGCAATGAGATGGACCATGACATCGAAAAATGACAGAGGGAAATATATCTAAAGATTACAGAGAATCATCACCATCTTAGCCTACAGAGCATCTAGTCCTTCAAGATAGATGACCTTCTGAGAAATTGTGTTAAAGAAATAACACAGCCTTGCGATTGTCTCCACGACCTTGATCGGCAAAGTACCTCTAATTGCGATAGATACCATCTGTGTCATCAGTACATGACAATCATGAGACTTCATGCTAGTTAATTTCAAATCTTGCATCGAAACAAGTCTCTTCATGTTGGAGGAGTAACCGAATAGAACTTTCACACCATACAATCACCAGCATAGTTCAGTTCTCTCGGCCTTAGATAGAGTGTAACAGGTAGGTTCGCAGCACATTCGGCCTTTATCAGTCTCTTTCAGTGCTAACTCAGGTTTTATGCCCATATTGACTAAGTCAAGCCGTGCATTGATACCATCATTTATTTTGCCCTTAATGTTTAGTAAGAGGCCAATCAAATTATCACAGACATTCTTCTCTACGTGCTTGACGTCGATACAGTGGTGAACTTCTAGTCACTCCTAATAAGGTGAGTACCAAAATATTGATCTCTTCTTCCACATGCTCTTCTTACAGGTCCTTGATTTACATCCCTGTCCATGCACAACATCCAAATCATTAACCATGTCATGAACATCACTCGCACTTAAAGGCCTTGGAGCTGAGCCATCTTCATTCCTTCCGTCGAATTATTTCTTCATCTTGCGATATGGGTGATCTCTTCGAAGGAACCTACGGTGACGCTTGTACAGGTTTTGTGTGAGTGATTCAACAACATACTCTCAGTATCATCTAAGCAATGAATACAGGCTTTGGCTCCTTTTGTACTCTGGCTCGACAGGTTAGCAATGACAGGGTAATCATTTATGGTGTGAAACAATAGGTAGTGCAAAGTGAAGTTATTTCATTTATACGTATCCCATACATGTATCCTGAGAACCCACAATGTTTCTAGATATTCCACTAATGGTGCTAAGTACATGTTAATATCGTTCCCAGGTTGATTCGGTCTTAGATAAGTATAGACAATAAAGTATACTTCCACTTTATAGACAATCAAGGATCAATATTGTAGATACAAAGATATATCAGCTATATTGACTGCTTATGTTACCGAAAGGATTCATTCCATCTGTACTCAATCCAAACCTTATATTACTCGGTTCTGCATTGAATTTTTGAAACCTCCTATCGATGTTTCTTCACTGGGTGGAATCACTAGGGTGCCTTAGTATTACATCGTTCTTACGCTCCTTCGAGTGTCAACGTAGCAGTTTTACCTCCTTTAGGTTCGCAAATGAACACTTCAAACGAGGAATTATAGGAAAATACCACGCCACCTTAGTAGGCCCTTTCTTCATCTCAATTCCATCATCATCATCATCTGATTGATTCTTACGCTTGTACCAGGATGCATTACACACTGGATATACATGCAAGTTTGCGTACTCTTTATGGAAGATAATACAGTTATTCAGACATGTATGTATTCTTTCAACTTCCATTCTCAAGGGACAAAGAATCTTTTTGGCTTTGTAGACGGCTGTTGGCAACTCGTTTCCCTTTAGAAGCATGCCTACTAAAAATATAACAAAGTCATAAAACTCTTATCGGATCAACCGTTGCTTGCCTTCAATTTCAGCAGTTGAAGTACGAATGATAACCTTGTGTATTTTGACTTGCAACCAAGAAATAAAGGTTTCTCCGAGTTTTCCATCAAGCCCCAGAATTTACCATACTCTCTGTCATCATGGTTCCCTTCTGCATCACGCAGTATCTGATCCAAATTGTCATCATGCAACCTATCCTCATCAAAAGCACAATCGATATCATTCGGCATATCGTTGACTTCATCACCAATGTTACTACTATTTGCTTGCTATATTGCTTACTCTTCACCATGGCTGGTCCAACATGTATACACCCTTTTAAAACCCCTTAGAATCAAGTGTGCTTCAACATGCTCTGAGTTTTGAAATATCCTCAGATTATCACAGTCAATGCACAGATAAGATATAAATTTCACCCCCTTGTTAAACATATCCTCCTCTACAGCTCTTCAAAAGCAGAGACGCCATTAATGTACTTGGCACTCACACAGTTCTCACGTATATTCAGTTTTGATCCATCTAAATCCTAAATCATGAACCATGCTAGATCCATATAATCTTCTCTCTATACCAAACTAGCTAGATCTATCTAAACTAAGTATCTTCAATTCTCCATTTACCAAGCTAGATACATCTTCAATATAATGCAATTATAACTAGTTACTACCTTAGATCACAAAGAACAACTGGATGTAGCTTGCAGCTAGATCTAAATAATATTCAATTATCTCTTTATCAAGTTAGATCTTGAATATAATGCAATTAGAACTAATTATTAATCTTAGATCACCAAGAACAACTAGATCTATAAGCTAGATATAAACAATATTCAACTCTCTCTTTACCAACATAGATGTTGAATATAATGCAATTAGAACCGATTACTAACCTTAGATCATCAAGAAACAAATAGATCTACAATCACCATTCCAAATCAATGGTCTCCTTTCACCATATTGCCTCAAAACCGCAGCCACCTCAAAGTTATATTCTGAAACCCTAAAAACACTATATGGGTAGAGCATCATATTATATGTACATAGTAGGTCACATCACTAACGGTTTTAACTCTTATCACTAACCATTTTAAACAAAACCGTCCATTATATTAATTCTTATCATTGACGGTGGTGTCTATGAATGTCATCACTACGGTTTTAAACAAAAACCATTAATGATACATCTATGGGCAAACCGTCTACGATATATTGTCATCACTTATGATTTTTAAAAAAAAAAGCATCGATAATAGAGCGGCTAATATAATCTTAGCATGATCTCATTTGGTACCGGCGGAGTTTCCGTCGATGCAGAGGTCGGCCTAAACTGGTACCGAGCCCTAATCATCATCAAGTCATATCTTGTCGTACCAAACTTGGGGACCAAAGCATAATAATTCTGGCGATTGTTAACACGCCTGTGAAAAGCTGTAAAATATGTGGACTCCCATTGATGAGTTCTGAATGCACTACAAGAAACAGGGGAAAATTCGTGGGTTTTTTTAAATTCGTGGGTCCAAAAAATACCCACGAATTTAAAACTTTAAATTCGTCGGTTTAAGAAAAACGCACGAATTTAAGTAATTTCGTGGGCTAACAAAAAACCCACGAAATTATCATTTAAATTCGTCGGTTTTTGCTCGGACCCACGAATTTAATTAAATTCGTGGGCCCATTTGCCCACAATTTAAAACAATAACCTAACCGCCGATCGATTCGATCGCTTCTCTCTCTTCTCACTCTCTCTGTCGATCTCCTCTCCTCGACCCCCTTGCGCCTTGCTTACTTGCCTTGCCCGCCACCTTGCTTGGCCGCCATGTATCCCCGCCCCTTGCTTGTGCCTTGCCCCTCGCTTGCTTGCGCCCACTCGCCCTGCCATCGCCATGCCTTCGCTTCGCTTGTGCCCGTGGCCGCCCGGCCGTCGCCTGCTTGCCACGTAAATGCCTTAACCGGCGTCCCATCGCCCGCCCATGGCGTCCTGCCTGTACGCCGCCCTTTGAACACATCCATCCTCATTCGTTCTTTGTAGTCCACGTCGGGAGGAGACCAGTAATCCTCGAGCCCATTAATCTCACGTTTCAATTGGAAAAGAAGATAGAAAAGAAATAATCGAGATTCCTCGTTTCCTTTAATTTCACCTTCTCATCCACGAATCGTCAAGCTTGGTAAGGAAGCAGAATGCATCGAGTTGGCTAGGCGCATGCGTAGCGTAGATTTGCTATAGCGGCGGCGACAAGTTGCGAGACACCGCCATAGTTAGTTGTTTCTCACTTGTTGTTCGCAAGCACCTTGCACCGCAACAAGCGCCTTTGTGATGTGTAGTGCCACTCCTCATACCATCGACTCGAGACTCGACCATCTCCTCCTTTTGCCACTTCTGCAATCGCTTGTAGTGTCATTCTAACATGAATGTATCTACCATGTGTATAGTACGAGTTTCTTGTGAAGGAAAATTTGATATTCGTTGCATTTTTAATTTGATGGAAGATTGTGTGAAATATGCTTAATTCAATTAAGAATTTTATCTTGGTAATCTATTGTACTACAAAAATGTTACGCAAATTTAAGACTTGGTTGGGTTAGGTGTACTCCTTTGTTTCTTGGTATCGTCAACCTTGAGGATTTGTTTGTACCATACTTTAATAAATTTTCACGATGTTAAACACTTTACCCTAGCAAGTTGTCTTCATTTGCGGTGTGATTGTAGAAGCACTCAAGTTGGACGGTTTGTAGAAGGTTTGTTCATCATGGAGCCAATTCTCCAAGAGTTGTGAGTTAAAAAACCCTTGCATCTATTATTGAACTTATTGATATACCCATCCGGTCGCTTTCCGATCGGTTGGCACACATTACTTCTTTGTGTAGGTCGGTGAAGAAGTAGGCGTCGTTAGCCAAATTGGGTCCCTATGACTCGGCTAGAATTCAAGGAAGGTACAAGATCATGCAACTTGTTCTTTCTTGTTGCACTTGTGTATGCATTTTTATTTCGCTAGAATGTCTCCGTTGGTTTGAGAGATTGATATGTATATTATAACGCAAATATTTTTTTGTCTGCGAGTGGATGTCCTATTTACTAGAGAGGTCATGCCGAAATTTTGTACATTTCGGTGACTTCGTAATGATTAATTCGTTTGAAGTTATTTCATCTCATTTTATATTACGTGCATATGGTATATATATTTTTATTCTCTCTTGCCTTGCATATAACGTTAGAGTTTAGGGTTTGCGTCGAACGATAGAGAGCCTAGGCGTCACCGTTGGGAACGGCGCATCTCACATTTGCTTGTGAGGTCTTGCGGTTTCGGAATTATCCGGCGTATTTTGGACAACCCGAGAATGTTGGTTGTTGCATGGGGCCCGTGACGCGTCGAGCGATCGAACGTGATTTCGCCGCATAACCTTGTTGTTCTCCGGCGCTTTTGAAGATCAGCGTGCGTTTGGAGAACAACATCAAAAGTTCAGAGTGAGTTCTTTATTTTTTCCTCCAGCCTATGGACGTTTGTTGGCTACTAGAATAAATAAGCATGTCGGGTTTCTAATGTGTCTCTGCAGATGTGCTAGCACTTCAAAGAAAAAATTGCGAAATGGTACGTGTTACGCTTTGGAATGGAGGCTCAGATTTATTCGAGAAGCACATGTAAGCATTTGGCATATCTTCCATTGTATCTTCATATTACATGTTTAAGTTTGCTTAATTGCCAATACTCTATGTGTGATTTTAATGTGTTTTATTTTACTCGGACCTACAAATTGCATAATGTTAATTGCTCGAAAGAAAGGGAAAAACTATTGAATGTGTGTGTGTGTGGTTATTTTTTCTTGGCGCTGATACCTTTCTCTTTTGGTTCATTTATTGGGCTTGAAAATTGACCTGTGGGTGGAGTAGCGTCATATGCTATGGAATTTGGTATTTCTTTGTGTATTTGCAATTGGTCGTTTAATATATGGTTGGTGCATAAACAAGGGACTTCTAGGCTGGTTCTTCTTGTATCAACCACCTCTAAAGGATTGTTTTGTGGGTCACTTGTGATGGAATTGGTATGTTGTGTAGAGACAAGAAGCGAAAACCAATCCACGGTTGTTAGCGATCTTTATGTTACATCGATTTTGTTATATGCATCCAGCACCATTGTTGGTATTTGAGTTATTTTTGTTGCTTGCAGGATACTATGTCAATGTAAGTTTTGCAAGGAAAGAATAATGAGTCTGAGTGAGTGGGAGAGACATATTGGATAAAGGAAAAAGAATTGGAAAATGAGTGTTCAAATCAAGAGCACTGGGGAGCCACTAATTACCTTGGTAAGCCTTCCTTCATCAAATTGAACGTTCACGGTCGAACATGATCTGTGGATGTTTATATACACCTACCTTTTTTTTATTAAAAGACATGAAAAATCGACACATGTTTATATACACCTACATATGCATGGTTCATTCTTTGTAATTATCTGCAGCTGGACAATATTCATGGTGGAAATTTCAAGTCTTCTACCCCAAGTATTAATAAAGAAGAGCTGCTACAATTGCAAGGTACATTGGCTCTCGAGTTTATGTTGGGTTGTGTAGTTGTTGCATCATGACCTTATGCGATTGATTGTTTCATGTCTGCAGCAAACTCTTATAGCCTCCTGTCACATGCACCTTAACTTTATGTCAGGAATCAATCCAAATGTTCACCATTAGATAGTGATGGAGTAGTCGGTGCATTTTGTTTGGTGCAATCCCTAACTTGAGAATCACATATTGGATTTAGATGGCATTGGTTTTATCACTTTGACTGCATGCAGTACTGCTCTACCAAGGATTTATTCTTTTCTTTAGTTTATGGCTTGATGAGCTTCAGGATGAGTCACTGAGTGCTTGTTCTATGGGGATTTTGTTGCTTTGTTCAGCTGTGAGCATGACAAGGTGGTCGGTCTGATGGATTGTATTCTATCTTTGGTAGGTGATATGATCGAACACTACTTTGTTGCCACTCGGGATGCTGATCTCGGGCAAAGTTCTGGAGGTATGAAGATTTGCTACTCTGTTGTGCCCACATTCTATTGTTAATTTTTATCACTTGAATTTTATTTGCAAAAGCATCGTATGGGAACATAATACAAGCAACAGAGAGATCATAGTATCTACTGCAGAGAAAATGGCATAATAAATTTTATCATGCCATCTTCGGATATTCATGTGCAGCAATATGCTCATGTGCATTTTGCTTGGATGTAGGTTCTGGCATTCTGTGATATATGGTGCGAAAAGCTCCTTATTTATTGAGCAACCGTCGTGCAGCAACGAAAATTTGCCCAATTGGATGAGGAGAACCGTCGCATATGGATAAATCGGAGTATAAGAAGCTATTGAATGTGGCATCGAAGGAGAGGCAACAAGAAGAAAATGGAAGCCACAATTAACAAAACAAAAGGCTTGCCGGTTCTCTTGTAGAAAATGCACTTGGAGTGGCAGAGAAAAGCAAGTTTAAAAGGAAAAGAGCAAAGGTTATTTTTACAGTTGTTGCCTTGCGTCTTTTGGTTACGTTTGTCGTATGCACACCAATACTCGATGCTTATAATTTATTTGTTTTGACAGTCCTTACGAAGGATGAACCATCCAAACATTGTGAAGCTCAAGGAAGTCATAAGAGAGAATGACATGTTATTCTTTGTTTTTGAATACATGGTATAGATCATTCATAGCCTTCTTGTGTTTTTGTTTGGGTGCTTGTAACTTGTATTGTGATGAAGTTTTATATGTGCCCTATGTGGTGATGTTAGGAATGCAATCTCTACCGGTGATGAAGAACAGGAAGCCCTTTTCGAGTCTGAAGTCAAGCTGGTGCTTTCAAATATTTCAAGCTCGAGTCACATGTATCAACGTGGATATTTTCACCGTGACCTTAAACTGGTTTGGTGTGATCTTCCATACCGCCATGCTTTTTAACGTCTGGATTCAGAGTTGCTTTTTATGTTTTGTTGTGCAATAGTTGAGCTATGTTTATGTGGTATTATGGTTAGGACCTAGCAATATGAAAAGGAGCGAATGACATCAAAACATCTCTTATGTATTGTAAAAAAATATATATGTTTTGTCTTTCTATTTTCCTAGCTCATGTCCCAGGTATGCATAGGGTGATGATCTATGCATTGATAGTTTAGCACTTGGTGCACAGACCCAAACTAATGCAAGCATAATAGCAGGCCATGAATGATTAGTCCTTTGATAGGCATTAGGGCTTGTCTGTCCATAAGAGTTAATTCAATAATAAATAAGATATGTAAATAGGAGGAAGAAACACTGGGGCATCGATCCTTGTTAACTTACCTGCAATGTGTTCTTTTTGGGATTGACTGTGTTTATTTATTGTTATTAGCAACTACTATCATTTATTGGTCTTGTGACATTTTGTTATTTCAGATATCCACAAGTTATGGTTATTATTCTTGTAAGCACCTATATTGGCTCTTTGTTTGGTTTGATTTATATGCCCTTTGTCAAGGTTTGAATTGGCTCCATGTGCATAATTTCAGGTGTGAAGCATGAGGGTAATTTTTTTGAAAAAGGATGATCCCAAATTTGCTACTTTATTGCAGCAAGCTGACTTGCTCTGCTCCTTAGCAACACAAATCAATACTGAAAATACAAGCCAAAGCATGGATGAAGGCAGGTAGCAGAATACTGAGCAGTAATTTTGGCTTGAGAGTTTTGACGTGACAAGGGGTTGACAAACTCCCACTCCATTTTATAGGTGCCATACTGAGACATCATAGAATGTTAAATGAGGGAAAATTTGCCAGGCCTAGGATTTAGTCCTGACTCCCGATGAATTTCCACTTTTCGCTATTCTGCTTGACAGTTCACCAAAAGTTGTTATGAGTTATTTATTTGATTTAGTTATGAGCTGGAGTTTGCTTCATTGCGTGGATTTGTTCAGAAGGTAACATTGTCCCTTGATAAGAATATGGCCTATTGTGGTTTTTGTTTTTGTTTTTTTAGGTAATGCAATGACAGGTTTTGTACCATGGTCTTTCTATTACATTTGTCTGTAGCTCTCTTTATTTGATTCTACTGTGTCTCATGTACTTCTAATTATGCATGGTGCTTAGATTACATGCCCAAGTTTAGATACTTTTTTCATTGAGATTGCTACACTTTAAGTTTCCCAAGGGAGATTGTCTTATGCTATGTTGTGCTAGTTCAACTAACAGGATTAGACAGTCTAATCAAATGTTAAATTATGATGGTGTTAACAAAGTTTTTATACAGTTTGAGTTGAAACTGTGGCATCTTGTTATTTGCAGTGCTGCATTTTCGGTTTTCTCGCTATTTAATGCTCATTATTTGTTCATAAAATATGTACTCTGTTTTGTAACATTTTTATATAACTTTTGTGGATATATATATTTTTTTGTACAAATGTCTATTAAATTCGTGGGCCCATAAATACCCACAATTTAAGCTGATAAATAAATTGCTAGTAGGAACCCACGAATTTAGTTAAATCGTGAGTTCCTACTAGCCCAATTAATTTATTAGCTAAATTGGGTTTTATCTGGCCCACGAATATAAATAAATTCGTGGGTTTTTTCGGCCTACGAATTTAATTAAATTCGTGGGTTTTTAAATTCGTGGGTTTTCGATCACCTAATTTAAATAAATTCGTCGGCTTTTGTTGGCTCACGAATTTAAATAAATTCGTGGGCATCTGTTAACCCACGAATTTAAATAAATTCGTGGGTTTGTTGGGACCCACGAATTTAAAAGTTAAATTCGTGGGTATTTTAAGAACTCCATTTAATTTAATTTAAATTGTAGTGCACGAATTTAATTGATTAAATTGTCGTTGATTAAATTCGTCGAGTTAAATTCGTGAACTAAATTCGACGGTATGCTCACGAATTTAACATAAATTCGTGGGTTTTGGTCTAAATTCGTGGGTTTTTGGCCCACGAATTTTTCCCTGTTCCTTGTAGTGATGAAACGGTTTAGCAGAATTGCACGGCTGCCAATGGGGGTACCATCTACAATGGTTAGCCTGTCTCATGCTTGAGGCGTCATCCGTTTGGATTTGGTGCCAGAAGCATGTAGCCAACTAGATGCCAGTGCCAGACCGCGTTAATGTTTTCCATGGGGTTTTCACAAAACAGGGATATGGACGTAATTTCCAGAAATTTTGGGGCCTTTCTGGAAAAACCCAGGACTTAGATGTAATTTTAGGGCTTTTGGGGGGAACTTTTCCCAAAAAATAATAGCGAAAAACCGTTTTCTGGGCTGTTTTAACAAAAAAAAGATTTGGATGTAACTTTCAGGATTTCTGAGGCATTTTCTCGAAAAAAGGCAAAATTCACATTTTCTGGGGGTCCTTTCGCAAAAAAGCGAGCTGGACGTAATTATTTGAAATTTTGGGGGCCTTTTCACAAAATTTCTAGCGCCATGCGTCGCTCGGCAAAAATCGCACAGGCGGGGAGTCAAAGCCGCAACCATTAGCGTGAGCGCGAGGCGCGTTACCGCTACGCCACGTGACTGTAGTTTCCGAGTGAGGGCGTTAAAATGCTTAAGCCGTATTACCAGGTGGGCAAAGCAGGTGACGTGCTCACGCGTAGAGCGAACACGTCGGCAAAAAAAATGATGTGGGCGCGCGTGGGGTCCGGAATCCCAGGGTCTAATATAAGGATTATGGGGTACCATGGTTAGCCTGTCTCTCCCTAGGGCATGAAAATTTTCTAGTGACAGTTGGAAGAGCATTCACAATAGGCTTCAGATAGAGAATGGATGGTCTAGGCTAACATACCACTTAATTGTAGAACTTGACATTAAGAAAATTATCTACTTACAGTATAGAACATTTTAGTTAATGCATTTTTAAACCTTTTGCATTTAGGGTCTATTTGGTAGAGCTCCAGATTCAAGTTTCACCTTAAATCTAAAACTTGTAGGCTAAAATAAAGTGAATTAAGTTTATATTTTTGATCTCAAAATGTAAACAATATGATCTATCTAAACACTCTTAATGTACTCATAGCTTCAACTTCATCAGATTTACGAATCTGAAGAAGCTGAATCCCTACCAAACACACCCTTACTATCCCAATTTTTCCTGTAGCAGGCTAGCTAATTTTTCACCAACTCTGGTGATTCTTTCGGAAGATAGAAATAGAATCACAATATGAACCAAACTGAAGTTGCTTACAAGAAAAATATACCCCATTCTATGCTCTCAGTGACTGTCTGTCACCTCCAACGTGGCAAGTCATGAAAACAGTTCGTCTACATGATATCCTAATCCTAGGTTCCAATAATCTCTACTAATATAAATTTGTAGTTGGTGGCAGTGGTCCGTCGTTCTTCCTAGCCTCCCTCCCGGTCATATCCCCAATAATGGCGGTCATTGTAGCTAATTATTCTTTCTCGATTTCTGATCACCATATCTCTAAATATGGTGATTATTATAGCAAAATCACGATTATTGCCGCAATTAATAGCCGACCAATTATTTCTTTTGTACTCTATATATGATGTACAGTTTTCATAGAATCAATCAAGGGAATTCATTCAAGATCTTCCATGTCGTGCCGCCACGGCGAATGAACTCGACGAACTGATTAATAAGTGACGGACCAACGTACATGGCCGTGAGGTGCAGGAGGCCGAGCGCCGTGGTCAGTAGTAACTGCGGCCAGAAGGACAGCCAGAGCGCGACGCCCACGGGTGCCGTGACCCTAACACGGGCCAGTTGGACGTGAACAAAGCGTACAACGCTTCGGCGCGGTTGCTCCGCGACACCGGTGGGACGTTGTCGGCAGTGAGAGAGTCATTGGCATACCTCTTAGAGATAAACGGGTTGATCCAGTTGAACATCGCGAGAGAGAGGAACGACGCGGCGGCGCATGGCGTGGAGGGCGTCTCGGCGCTGGTGTTTTCTGGTTCACCTTCATGGGCTCCGGCATCATGGCTGGTGAAGCCAGGATGGCTAGGTACGCCAGAGACATGGAGATGAGTAGGCCGGCAAAGGCGAGAGGGCCATCTGGGAAGAGTAGCGAACCGTCGGCGCAGCGGACCACCGTCGAAGCGGAGAAGAGCACGCCACCGAGGGTGGTGGCGATCCAGAAGACACGAAGGTGCAAAGGCTGGGTGGCAGCGGTGGCGATCCAGAAGACGCGAAGGTGCAAAGGTGGGTGGCGGCGGTGGTCTCTTTCTCCGAGGCGATCGACCATACGCCATGGCATACTGATGACGGGCGGCGAGGAAGGCGGACTTCACAGCGTGCGCTGCGGGCATGACGAGAGAAAGAGGAACGCGATTTGGTAATATAAATTGCAAAAGGGGATAAAAATGATTGATTGATTTTTAAAATTGGTAATATATATTGCTACGTATAATATATTTGGTTTTAATTCGTGCCGAAGAAAAAACCATAAAAACTTTTGTAATTGGGAGAAATAGATGTTCGATCTTGTAGCACAATTTTCTTTTATTGCTTGATCTTTATGTTTCGTTACCAATTTTATTTTTCGTAGCAACGCACGGGCATTGATCTAGTCCTTATATTATTCCCTGGGGATTCCAGACTCCTTGCCGCGCCACATCGTTTTTTCACTGACGCGTTCACTCCGCAGTGCGCCATGTCGCCCGGTTTTGCCCCTGTTAACATGGCTTAATTAATTTCCCTCCCAGCTCAGTCACATCAACCACATGGCACAGCGGTAGCTCCCATCGTGTCAGCGCCTATGCTCAGCTTCGAGCCCACCTAGCCCCGCGCGCAACGCCGTGCCCGTTTTTTTTTTTTTGCCATGTGATGCGTGGCATGGGCAAGTGGCTGCCACGTGGTGGCCATTTTTGCGGCAGGACCCTAGGAAATTCCAAAAATTGCATACAGGTACTTTTCGCAGAAAAAACCCCAAAAAACAGGAATTCATGAAAAAAACCAGAATTTGTTCCTATTCCGCATAGGTCTACAAACAGATCCATTTTCGTAGAACCCCCCCAACACACACACACAAATCATAATTCATTTCTTTTCCATACAGTCCATTCGAAAATAACCGTAATACGTTTGTTCCCACCTTTTTCAAGAAGACTCCCCTAGGAAATTTGCAAATTACATCTAAACCCATTTTCCCACACGTTTCCAGGTCCTTTTTTGCACCGGAATTCGTTTCTTTTCCACACAAGCCCTCCGAAAATTATGAAAATAAATCCGGCCCCACCTTTTCAGAGAAGACCCCCTGAAAATTCAAAAAATTACATATAGGCCCTTTTCGCATGTTTTTGCCGAAATGGCCTCTAGAAATTTTAAAAAATACGTCTAAGCCCTTTTTATGCCCTCGAGAAAATGGGATCCATTTTCCCCCACGGGCCATACGAAAATACTGAAATCTAGATCCTTTTCACACGAGAATGCCCAAAAAATGAAAACCCGCCTTCCTTTGATGCAGCCCCTTCGAAAATTCCGAGTTTACATTCGTTCTTGCTTTCCCCGAGGAGATCCTCTCCAAAATTACATATAAGTCCGTTTTAGCGATTGATTTTATTCTTAGCGACACCTAGGAATCCTTGAGATTACAACCAAGCCATTCTTTGCAGAAAGGCTCCCAAAAAAAAAGAGATTCGCCTTTCCCACACAGGCTAGCTGAAAATAACAAAATTACAACGGGTGCACTTTTCCCATTCAAACACTCTCAGAAATTCCCGATATTACATCTAGCCCTAGTTCCGTCGCAAGGCGACACCCTGAAAATTATGAAATTTCATCTAAATCCCTTTTTTCCCCGAATAGCCTGCTCTAGAAAATTCTAAACTTAGATCTGATATTACGTCCAGACCCTACTTTGCGAGAAGTGCCCAAAAAACCTGGAACTGGTTTTTCTAGCAATCCACGCGATTTTCACGACCGAGCTCGTGGCGGCTGGCGCGCCACCGCATATAGTTATATATATCTAGGAAAGTTGTGAATCAGCCTATAAGTGATTGTCATTCTAATAAACTGATGGGACACTGATGCCTCATCTACAGAAGGTTATCCTCTCTTGTGTCGAGTTTTCATCGCTTAATTAGCCGCCGCAATCCTTTCTAGACTAACCATCCACAGGGACTCGACTTGAATCGGAAGCTTTTCTTTGCTATAAACGTGAGGAGCATTTAAGCCGTCGAGTCAGAAATGGACGGCGCAGATTGGTCCGAATATAAAAAGAATATAAAAGTAGAACAAGAGACAAAAGATGTAGAACTAAGTTTTATCCCAACTATGTTGCTCTTTTTCCGATAGGCATGGTGTGTACAATTTGCAGCTTCTCCCTGTTTTATATAGGGAGATGTGGGGTGCCTTTATGATACAATAAACCATATGAGACTAGCTAATCAATCTTGGCTTAATTTAGTGGTGGGCTACGAGTCTCTCTCCTAGGTTGCACAGGAGCCCCGGGTCTTCAACAGTAAGCAGGCAAATGGCAACACTGCACAATTTCTCCTCTGTCGGGGCATGTACAATAGTAGATGTCAACTGTCTCTAAAACTATGTTGTGTAGGATTTTAAGTGATATAGAGGAGAAAGAAGGAGAAGAGATAAAACTGATGTCTACTATTTAACAGACGATCTTATAGACAGTTTTCTATTTTGTGTACCATTGTATAAACAATCTGTTAATTGGATGAGAGACCTTATGGACAACTATATAGACGATCTATTGTATGAGTTATTTTTAATGCTGTCTATAGATGCTACCATCTATACCACTGTATATGCCCTAATTATCTTCTCTGTTTACCAGCGTTAGCCCTGGTTCCTACTTACTTTCTACTTTACTTTCTAGGGAAAAAAAATCATACGGTATAGATGCCTTGCAGCATCGTTGCAAAAACCATATACGTGGCAAATACAAATCTCAAAGCAACTATTTTTTCTCTCTCTCCCAATGTATACCATATGTCTTTGTTTCAAAAGAGATGTTATAAGACACTAGATAGGCGGGCGCGGCGCACGCCGCGCCGCAATACGCCATCATAATACAAAATTCATTTTTTTCCGCGAAGAAAGCGATCTAGATGTAATTTTAAAAATCTCGGGATGGATTGTATAATTTTCGCTACGTGTCAGTAACTCGAGAAGCTTCCGAGACTCTGATCGAGAAGTCTGCCGCCTCTGCGATAAATTCTATGTAATCCTAAAATGTCTTGAAACTTGAATAATTTTTTCGAAAGTGATTCCCGTGAAAACAGGGTCTTACCGAGAAGAAAGGGATCTAGAAGTAAGCCGCAAAAATCTTTGAGGGAAAAAAATGGCAAACATGCAATTTTAGAAAGGCCGGCGTGAATTTCCACGTAGGAAAATATGATAAAAACAAAGAACGGAAGTTTTGGAGGTTCCTCGCAAGCGAAAGACCAAAGATGTCCTTGCGTACACGGGAAAAAGTACTAATCATCATAAAATGCTTTCGAAATTCTGGATTTATTTTTTTGGACGCGATTTTAACAAAAGGTAAAGTAATCCACAAAAATCTTTGAGGCAAAAAAAAAATGGCAAGTGTCTTCTAGGTCCACACACGCACGGGAAGTCCACAGACGCACGGGAAGAAATGGGCTTCCGATTTTTTTTGCCTCAGACGCGTCGGGCGGGAAATTTTTACACATGCACGGACGAGAAAAATCGGGCGGAAAAATCCAGCGCCACGTGTCGGCCGGTAAAATCGAGACGCAAGTCTTGCTGTGAGGATCGAACACGCGAGCTCTCGCTCGACGACACATGACCGCTGCGTTATCACAGCGCGTTCGGCTAATCACCGCGAGAAATACCACTTAACCCTAACAACCGCGTGAATAAAGTAGGCGACGTGGCTCAACGATTTTACGACGACGAAAGCGGCTTCGGTTTTTTCAGGCGTCTTGGCGCGACGCGGAGGGCTAGCTTGCGGACACGACGCCAACACCGTGACGTGGAGCGCTGTGAGCTCGGGAATCCTTCGAGCTTTATATACGTTAGTATTTGAGAAAAAAACAAGAAATTTTAGATTTTCTAGGGCTTTCTCTTAAAAAAAATGGATCTAAATATGATTTTTGAAACCTTGGAGGGCTTATCTAGGGGTACTCGAAAAAAAACGAATTTTCAGATTTTTTAGGGTCTTTTCGTAAAAAAAATAGACCTAAATGTAATTTCTGAAATTCTGGAGGACTTTTCTGAAAATTTTGGAGGACTTTTCTGCAAAAAAAACAACCAGCGAAGCCACGGCCACGTCGTCACGCCGCTGCAGCAGCGTCTGTGCCGACGCCGCGTCGTCGCGTAAAATCCCGCTTGGTCGCGCTAAGCTGAGTCGAACTTCATGACCGCAGTACGAGAAAAACGTTTAACCAGGTATGCATGAAGTTTTTTGAACGATAACGGCTCTAAAATATATATAAGCTGGGTAAGCGCGGGAGCAACGGGGCGACGTGGCTCAACGCTTTGCACGCCGTACGCACGGCAGACCTCGGGACTGTAGCAAATGGCGACGTGGATAGCGGGATTGAACCGGAACTCTTAGATCTTTATATACGTTAGTATTAAACGACGCTCATAGCTTTTATGGACCGTTTGCTCTCTAATGGGGGAACGACTGCTGTGTACTCATGTTTCCCGTGTAAACACCGTGCAAACCAACTAAGAAAAGTTTCAAAAATTCTGAAAAAAATCATAGATGTACACCTCATCTTACCCCATCTACATATAAAATTTCATGATCAAATTCGTCCTATGCTAGAAGTTACAAAAAAGACAAATTTGTACTTCTACACATAAAATTTCATGATCAAATTCGTCCTATGTACAAATTTGTCTTTTTTGTAACTTCTAGCATAGGACGAATTTGATCATGAAATTTTATATGTAGATGGGGTAAGATGAGATGTACATCCATGATTTTTTTTCAGAATTTTTTTAAACTTTTCTTAGTTGGTTTGCACGGTGTTTGCACGGGAAGCATGAGTGCACAGCAGTCGTTCCCCTCTAATGGACCTTTGCTTAGATAAAATTTCTATACAATCAAACTATGCAGATGAGCCGATATAGGTCATGTTTGGCATGACTGCAGCTTTTCTGAGAAGTAGCTTATGACTGAGCTGCATAGCTGAAAAACTTGCACAGATGAATAGTTGGACTAAACAGGTTTGATGTTTGACAGTCTAGCTTTTCGATAGACTGGTTGGTCACTTGGTTGGCTGTTCTGAGTTAGGAAAATTTGAAAAACCCTTGAGTCATGATGTTTGATACCGTTTAAAGGGCGTATGAGTGATTTTTTTATACGTGACATACAAATATAAATCTAAGCGCTAAACATAATACATTAATAGAAATATGGGAATATCATCTCAACAACCTGATACATAGAAAATCATGACATGAACCTAATTTATGTTCCAAGATTCCATCCAGTGAGATGTAGGGATGGCAATTGTGCCCATTTACCCACGTGCCTGCGGGTAAATACCCGAATAGAGGCGGGTATGGGGTTTTTTTTGCCCGCGAGTATAGAAACGGGACTAATTCTTTACCCATCGGGTAAACGGGTATGGATATGGGTAAGCTATACCCGTACCCGTTTTACCCGTTTACCCATAAAATTACTGGCACGTAGGATTCCAGGTCTAGTTTTCTTCCCCCAAATCTCGCAAGCCAGCGCCAGCCGCATTCTTGTCCCAGGCTCCTCCCCCATCACCATATCCGGCTTCCTCTCCCACACTCCTCCCTCAAATCTCCAAATCCGGCTTCCTCTCCCAGCGCCAGCCGCATTCTTCTCCCACGCTCCTCCCCCAAATGTCCTGACTCCTGAGCCAGCTTCCTCTCCCACGCTCCTCTGGCCCTCTACTAGATTTTGTTTACTCTGGCTAGATTTCGCGCCTGTCTCTCTTCGTGCCTGCCTCCCAGGGAGGGCTCTGATCTGATTGTCTCATCCCACTTGGTTGTGTCGGCAGGGTGGCGTCGGCGCCGGGGAAGGTGCTCGTCGCGGGAGGGTACCTGGTGCTGGAGCGCCCCAACGCTGGCCTTGTCCTCAGCACCACCGCCCGCTTCTACACCATCGTTCGCCCACTCCACGACGACCTCAGCTCTAAATCCTGGGCATGGGTGAGCCCCGACTCATCTTATCAAATTTCTCGACCAACCTACCAGCAGTGTTAATTGCTCCCTTACCCTGTGTGCCTGTTCTATGTTAGGCTTGGATGGATGTGAAAGTAACCTCCCGTTAGCTCTCCCAGGAGACCGCCTACAAGCTGTTCTTGAAGAAATCAACACTGTAGTTGATGAATGCAAGGCGAGTTTTTGATCGTTCTCTGGGGTTGTGGTATCGCGTAGCGCTCTTGTTTGTTGGATTATCGTCGGAATTTCGTGCTTGGTGATAGCGTTAACGTTGCATTTGCAGGGAAACCGCAAACCCTTTTGTGGAACAGGCGATACAATTCTTAGAAGTGGCTGCAAAAGCCACTATTACTGACAAGGAGAGGAAGGATGTGCTGGATAAGCTGCTTCTGCAAGGTTGTGCAACTTTTCGTTGGTAGTTTTTATCCTCTCCAAATAAAATTTGTTGTATGCTGTTGCCTGATGTTTGATGTTCATAGCTTTTATGACCAAAGTATCATTTCAGTGGCAAGAGTATACACTGCCCTTATCAGGAACGGCAATGAATTAAAGTTCTTTCTCTTTTTTTAGATGTATTATTTCTCTTGCATTGTTTATAATGTGAAAAATATTTTTTTCCTTTTATGTTCTATGTATTCATGATACTTTCTAATCTTTCTTGTGTAAAGAAGTAAGGATTCAATGGACTTGTGAAGGAGGAACCGGCTTTAAAAACATCAAAATGGAATAATGGATGGATTGATATATCGATCTGTAGAACATTCAGAAGTTGCTCTTTCCTTGCATGGTTTTATAAATGGCAAATTTACTTTCTCTGCACACTAAATATCTAGAATAAACTATATTGAGTTCCCATGTTTGACCTATGTATGTATTACAACTATAGCTCACCCTGAAAGCATGGTGTCCTTGCTAAATAATTAGCTTGTGGATTTCCATTGTTTCTTCAGATTGAAGCACGCCGTCTCCCTTTAACTGCAGAGGTATTGCTTTCATTGCCTCCATTCTTTTTAGTTACGTTTAGCTCAGAAGTTGCTAATGGAACAATGACCGGAGAAAAATGCAAACTTGAAGTAGCCAAAATTGGACTTGGGTCATCAGCTGCCAAGACCACATCAGTTATTGCAGCCTTTGGTTGAGCTGTTGGTGGGTAAACGGGTATGCCCGCAGGCGACGGATACCCGCGGGTGACGGGTATGGGCGAGTCCTACCCATGCCCGCCATGCCCAATTGCCATCCCTAGTGAGATGATACGAAGGAGAACCATCTAGTGAAATGATAATCAAATCCAGTGCAAATTAATATGGAGTTGATAATTTGGATAGAAATGCGATTGGCAACCAGCCAACACATAGCTTTAAAATTAAAACTTAAATGCTTACAAATAATTTGTTTCCACTAAAAAATTGAACTATATCCACCTCGATTATATATCTGTACACAAAAAATCATAACATACAAGCATCCTACTATCATTCATTCACATGTCATGTTCATACAAAAAAGATAACATCACATCAATCTGTCTAATGCATTGCACCCATCCAATGGATAGAACAAATATTGTTGTGCTTCACCATCTTCTTGGGCTTCAGGTGTTAAGAGTTGTTTTCTGAATCATGCACAAAATATTTGAAAATCACAATACATAGAAGGTACCTCAATAGGTTTGCTCTGAAAATCAATAAAAATGCTATGACTACATGCAACCAACTATCTGTGTCTGAACTGAATAAAATTGTACATGCAATTGAACCAACTACACAAGATAAACTATTTGTGTCAATTGCCACGAGTACTTTCCACGCTAATGCTTAATGAACACTCAAAGAAAAATTAATCTAGAATGATTTCATATGGCTTAGGTTTACAACATTGTACAGAACGATAATACTGTACTGGAATTTAAAATTTCAAAATATGCACATGTAAATGTAATCCCATCTAGCATCAGAACTCAGAAATGCTACTTGAAACCAATTGCACATTTGATTTTGCTTCTTCCCAACCTACTTGACAAGAAATAACTCCCTGCTATGCTATTCTCTTCATCATTTGAATAAATCTTACTATAACAAATGCTAGTTTGATTGCTAGTGCAGAATTCCTAAAAAACATTCATATATCATAGCAGTGGCCAACCGTCCAAAATCAATACAAAAAGATCATTCCTTTCGTACACTGCAATTTGTGGGCAGTAGACTTGAACATTGAAGCATCTAAAAGTATCCATAATTTCTAGATCTCTACTTGGAGAAGAATCATATGCATGAAGTACTATCCCTAATATCCTTGTGGAATCAATACATACTACACCATATCTAAAAGAAAATAGGATTTGGTCCCATACCTTCAGATCTAGCAGGTGGAGTTGGCAGTCGAGCTAGACGTGTTGGGGGGAAACCGGAGGGAGGGGCAGCGCTAGGTGGAGGAGCCGTGCAACTGGAGGGGGTGGCACCGACAAATCTGAGAAAGGGAAGAGCCGCGCAGAGCGAAGGAGGCTATCGAACCCGGAAGTAACACCCCGAATTCTTTGTGTATACTGTACTAGTTTAGAAAAAGCTAATACACATGGTAAACAAAGCTAATTCTACAACATATTATATGAAATTAATTCATTTAATTATTAGAATTTTACATTATAAATGGCTTGCAGGCCAACTGAAAAATATAGTAGTGGAAAGCACAAAGAAGTAGTCGGACACAGCAAATCTACCAGAAGCAATCAACTGGGCAGCGACCTAGTCATCAAGATCCTCACCGGTGAAAAAAAAATGCTCATCCTCTAAATACAACAGATATAGCAAGGTGAGTATATGAAGTACTCCACAAGTCAAATAAAATGTAGTATTAATGCAAGAATAACAAAGGAAGGCATATTATGGTTAGCTTGAGCATAAAGTAACATTTCAAATACAATAAGTAATTTTCAATGTGCAATTAAATAGTAAAACTGAGTTTTTAGTCAATCTTCAACATGAGATCAAACCCAAAGTTTCATCCCAAATTTTCCCACGTGGACTCCTTCCACTTATAAATCATTTTTCTAAAATCATATTGAAATCCATAGTCTAATCCATGAAAAGCTTTGCTTAGAATGCTCATGACCGAGGGCTCAGTTAATCGATTAGTTTTACACCCTACAGAGATTGTACAATTTTACCCACAAGACATGATCAACTCTTCTTACTAAGCTATAACATAATTTCTTTGGTGTGTGACAAAGAAACCAAGACAAGGCCTTTACAAAGTGCCATTCCAAAGTAGTCATGCTTGCTAAGGCTCCACCATTGACAGGGCTAAAATCACCCAGTCAGAAGCCCCCTCTTGCACCACTCATCAACCAAATGGCACAACCGACATTGGAACGTTGCAAATTAGTTAGCCTAGTCTATCTCATACCAAATTTATGGTAGTACAGATATGCTTTACACTCAACAGCTCACAGACCAATCCTTAATAGACTAAGTGAGACTTTCCGCAATCCAAAACCATTTTGCCGCCACCTAGCAACCAATGCTCGCCCGGTCTAAATCACATTTTAACTTTGCTTTAAATCATATCAATTTTCAGAACATTCCACGGCACACTAACCTTTATCACAAAAGCATCTTTATTTGGCACAAATTTCTAAAAAGACCCTAAATTCAAGTCTAAGCATGTATAAGCCATTTGCTATATATAGCACTAATCAATATTGTATTATTGTACCAACTACTGAGATTTTGCTTAAGGTAACAAGGTATATGGATTTTAACATCAATTAAGGTCAACATAGATACAAAAACTGTACATTTAAATATGGGGTTTAAATTACACTAATAAAATTAAGCACATAGTAATTTAAATCAAAATATAATTTAAAAACTGGATCAACATAATTAAAAGTGTAACTTGTCTTGCTCAAAGAACTGGCAATGAGAATCGACGATTTGGTACTCTTTCGGCACTCTAACATCTAAACATTTTAAATAGCCAAATACAAATAAAATCCAAATAATTACAAAACTAGCATAAATTTAGGATTTTAGATAAATTTAGGAAGAAAAATTGAGTCAATCAGAGTTAGAACAGAGGAGAATAGACTCTGAGAAGATTTAAATCATGGAAAAAGGGAGAGAAGAAATTTTTCTAGAATTTTGGATTTTTTTGGCTAAAGGAAAATTTGATTTATTACATCAGCATGATGTCAGCAGCTGATTTTGAATTTAGAAATATTTTTCTAAAGGAAAAGGGGGGTTATGATGTTAGTATGACATCATGATGACATTAGACACAAATATTGAAATTTTGGCTGGAATTAAATTTTAATGGGAACATAAAGAGCAAATGACAGGTGGGTCTGGTCCTTGTAGGCCGAGTCCATAGCTTGGGCTGGTGCATGGTGGATCTGATCCAGGTAGGGGTCGGCGGAGCCGAATTTGGATTAGGGGGCCACGTGGATCGAAAAAAATTATTACAAAGACCCATCAAAAATATCATTGCAATATCGATGTATTTAAATTTAAATATAGCATAACCACATGTCCACATAAGTAAAATATGATATATTTTTTAGAATAAGAAACTTACATCTCTATTAACTTAAATTTAATTCTACGAGTACCTAGAAGATCATATATAAGTCGATAAGTTCATCTGAACTAATTTTCGCTGCTAGTTCTTTTTCAATTTAAACTATGATGCAATGTCAAAGAAAGTCATCTCCTATTTTATTTCGAATGCGAATCTTGACAAGTTTTATAGCTGAAAATGCTCGATCTGTGGTTACTGTTGACACCGGAAGAGTTGTAAACAATCGTAACAGCCTATCAACCATTGAATAATGGGAAACTTTACCTGTTTTATACAGTCCATTTGTTAAATTAACAAGATATATCAAGCATTGCATACATCAAGTTGAGAAAAATAGAAACTTTATCTATTTTATATAGTCCACTTGTCAAGTCAGCAAGAGCAGCCAAGCATTGCAGCTCCGGATGGTTGCATGCATCAAGTTGAAAGTGTGGTAATTGACTCTCTAATTGAGCTCGTTGAACTTATTTACTGTTTAGTGTTTACTAATGCTAGACCTTTATTTACTAAATTTTACTAATACTAGCTAATTATTAAATTTTATTTTCGTTAGGGGGGCAAGGCCCCTGCCCCCCCTTCTCTCCGCCACTGCGTGGGGTGGTGAATAGGTCCATAGGGCTCCCCGATGCTACACAGCGCGACAGCTGGCTAGAAGGGGTGTAAGAGTTAGGGGAAAGCATGGCAAAGGCAATGCACGAGTTTACAAGGCCAAAAGATGATGCTGGCAAGGGTGGCAAGGTTCAAGGTGGCTGCACTCGGGCAACGATGTCAGCAACAGAGGCGGGCAGTCGAGGTCGAGCGGGCACGTGCATAAGGATGGGCTTCATGAGGCGGAGCGAACAGTAGAGCCGACAGGGGTGGAGGAGACCGGAAGGCGACACTATTCAGCGGTGAGGAAGCATGACGATCGCCGTGGTGAAAAACAAAATTTAGCGAGGAGAGTTGCGGGTGGATAAAATTGAGAGAGGGAAAATAATGTGGGGCCATGTGCACCTTTTGATGTGCTTTAGCTTGAGGTGCACCAGGGACGGTGGAGCATGGACAGTGAGCGGTGCCCGAGTCGGAGGGAGATGCTTGGGCTCGCTGTGTTTTGGTGAAATGAGGGAGGAAAGAAGCTATGCAAGTGGTGAAATGGAGTGAGGAGAGGGATGTGAGGCCGGGGGCTCCTTTTGTAGGGCAAGGGGAGGGTAGGAGGGGGGTAGCAGGCGCGAGTTGAATGGTGGCCAAACAGGCAACAAGCAGGGATACGGTCAGGGAATGGTGGCAGTGATGAGGGGTTTGATTGGTGTCAAATGCGCTCTATTTTTTTTTGGGAGGAATCATACAAAGATCGCGACATTGGAGCTTGGTCAAAGCAGCCATGGCAGCTTGGCGCTACAAGGAAGGAGACGGGGAGGGAGATGATGCTGCCAAGCTAGGCCCACATGGTAATGGAGAGGAGGGTGGCGGGATTGGGCCGACGATTTGGGCAGGAAAAAGGGAGAGGGACGGCTGGGCTAAGAAAAGAATTTGGGCCAGGATGGGTTTTGGCTCGAAAGGATTTCTAGGATTTCAAATTGATTTACAACTTAAAATATTTTAGAAATTTAAATGTCCATTAGAAAATACTAAATAGAGTTGAAAATTTTGTAGAAATTCGTTGAGACATTTTGGACTTAATAAATTTATTTCCAAGTTAAATTTAGTTTTTATTTTTACATAGAAATTACTTTCTAATTTCTACAAATAAGATAAGCCTTTTTAAAATCTAGAAAATTTATAAAAAATACCAAAAATCTGAAATAGTTATTAGAAAATACATAAAATTGAATTATTCTCTATAAATTCATAAAATCTAATAATATAATATTTTTAATTTTAAATAATTTTTTACCTTTATTTGTGAAAATTAAACTCTAGGATGTTAGAGAGGTGGGAGGCACTGTTGGGAGGAGGAGGAGGCGGGTGGGGCCGTGATAGCATCTAGGCCCCCTAATCATTTACTTTATGTTATTAATATGGTTTTGGTATTGATGACTAAATCAATAATCTCTAAGCAATGAAGAACATTGGTTGAAACTTCTAAAAAGCCTACTGAAAAGACAAGGATAAGGTTTCTGGCTTTTAGTTTTTGGTTTGGGAGATGATTCAAGCCAAGTAGCTAGGTTTATTTCTTTTTAGCCGTTCTATGAAGAGGGACTGTGCACAAGTTAGGTGTGTTGGTTTGCAATGCTGAGACAAATTAGAATAGCTTGGAGTTAAAATTACTAAAATCATCTGTCCTTGAACAAACAATCCCTACTTTAATCTAATTATTTCCCCGGACCAAATATTTCATATGTCGTTCTTTAAAAGTCCGGAGCAACCTTAGCCAAAACCTTCACCTTAACCGAATGTTTCACATTCACGCCGGACCGATTTCTGCTTTCTTTAAGTTTAATCTGGCGTAGTTGCATTTCTCGTGGTTAATCTTTTCTTGTCTTATAAAGTCCGCAAGAATAATTTTCTTGAAATTCCATTTACGCTTGATAAAATACCACAAATCCTCACCGGACCCTCTCTATATTCAGTCCGTGGTGAAAATTCCTTGAAGAATTCTCTAACCGAGCGCACACCATTTATGCCAGACAAAATTTCGCCTACACAGAGTTCTGTCCGGCGCTAAAGTAATTCTCTCGATTGAACTCTTTTATTTGTCAAAAAGTCCGTGGCTACTGATTCCTGTGAAACCCATCTACGACGGACCAAATATTTTGGTCCGGCGCACTTATTGAATTCATATTCCTTCGTCGGACCAAAATCTTTCAAACTTCCTATGTACGACGGACTAAATTTTTCAGTCCGGCGTAAACATTCAAATTTGGTCCGTGGTATATAGGATCAGTATCGCTAGCTTATTTCGCTAAGTCTGTGGCAAACGTGTTAAGCTAAATTTTGACACTTTGACACGTTGCAATGATCACAGTGATAGGTGTAACGGCTATTTTTTGTCAAAATGTCTATATAAGCATTTCCTGAGTCATCTACCACAGAACTTTTTGATCTCCTTGACATCTTAGTATCCTTTGAGCATTCATTTCTTCAAGGAGACTGAGCTTCACTCTAAACTCTAAAAAAAACTTCACTTTCTTAAATTTTTAGCTCTAAGCTTAAATCTAGTTGTGCTGTTGCGAGTGAACCAAGAGATAGGGCTTTTGCAGGATCTATTACTCTTGGGTCTTAGTGATCCTAGACGGCTTGGAGGCTGTGAAGGCGTGACCTGTCCAAAGGTGCTTGTGGAAGACCACCTTGTTGTGAGAGGTTTAGAATTCACCTCACCGGAGTGGTGAAAGAGTTGCCATAGTGGAAACCCAAAAGCTACTACGACTAGTTTGTGGGGGAGCTATACTTCAAGGAGAAGTGCTCCAATGTGGATTAGAAGATAGGCTCTGAACCATGAGATAAAATCACTTGTGTCTTTTGTTTACATAATAAGTTTTCTTTTTTACTTGCTGGTGCCTTTCTGTTATTCTGAATTCTTCATTCTTTCATATTGCTTCCGTCAACCTAATTGTTGAAGTTTGATATGATAGTTAAACTATAATTTAAGCACTAAAATTTAAAAAGTTGTCTATTCACCCCCCTCCCCCCCTCTAAGCCAACTTGTTCCTTCAGGCCGGGCGAAGGAGGCGGAAGTGATGCTACGAAGGAGGCAGACGATGGCAACAACAGGCGGAGGAGACGAATGTCAGCAACAATAAATCTGAGGAAAAGGGTCATGACAGGCGAAGGAGGCGAAGGGCGGAGGAGGCAGATGATGGGGCAAGCAGGGAACGCCTCTTGACTCAGACTAATTGGGAAATATATCGAATGGGGATGAGGAGAGGTGTGCGTTGCGGTTTCTATACCTAGTATCGAGTGGGTAAGTAACTCTAACTTTCAAGGGAAAAGATATAATTCCAATCCGCAAAAGCCACGGGAAAGTGATAAAGGGCGGTCGTGGGCTTTTGGCTTTCTCTAACTACGAGTAGTTTTCGGCTTCTACAAGAATCACATTGGAAATCTTGTTGTTTGGGATGGCTTCTGGCTTCCACAAAGCCACAACCGGTTAGGAAGCCCTTCCAAACAGCTCTATACAAATAGATAAGAAGCTTTTCTACGACGGAAGAGCACGGAGATCTAGTTTAAGACTTTAAGTAGTCTGATGAAAAATGGAAGGCACATATTGGTCCGAACACTAGGCAGAGTACGTCAAGCCGATCCAAACCGTCTACTAACAAAATTGAACGATTAAAAATCCACCATTTTAGTGTTAAAAAATCCACCTTTAAGCTTCCACTTGGTAGGAAAATTTGGTGCTAAAGTTTTGGTTTTTGTCCATGAAACACGGTATCATCAGTAGGGGTGCAATCGGCTTGAATTTAGTGATATCGCTTTTTTTTATCCTAAATTATATTTTTTTCGGACTCGGAGTCAAATACAGATAGTGCCAAATACAAACACGGCGCAAATAATATCAGTAACGAATTCGAAGCGAATATGGAGCGGTGACGATACGGTACCGAAATTTTTTGTCAAATATCATGTGAAAACAAATACCGCATATAACACATATACAACAATGAGTATTGAACCATATGAGGTCAACATGAAACAGGATTATTACAAGTTAACAAGGTATTTATAAGGTAGTCCAACAAAGTTCCAAAATCATCGAATATTCCTTTATATTTTGTAAAAAAACTATAGGTATTTACATAAACAAGTGAAAGTATATTCTTACACGTCAAACTCTAGTGGCAGCTGGCATGGGCTAGCCAATGGGATGGCGACAGGAGGGTGGAGCCATAGAGGAAGGACTTAGCTTGGGCTATTTGATTGGGTCCAATTAAAACTGCTAGAATATGAGTTAAAAATTTCAAATATCTGAAAATTATTTGAAAATATAATCGGAATATCCTGATCCGACGGGTAGTGATCTCCCAAATCCAAAACCAACTATCCAAAACCAATGTTGGATTCGACACCTATCCGATGACTAACCGAATCTGAGTCGAACAAATCCTGTCGGTCAGTCGGTATATATCCGATCCGATTACACCCCTAATCATTAGTCAGGTGCTCCGTGGAAAGTGACAGTTCATGATGATTGGAGGGGAAAAAGAACTAATGCAGTAGGAACAACTACAACTTTGGCACTTGTAGATCAACCGTTGAACAAAAAAATAATGGTCTAGAATCTAAATCTTCCTAGCACTATTCAAAATACACTGTAGCAAGTCTGACACTGTAGCTGAGTATTGTTCAGTTCAGACCGTCGGTTCCTTCGATCAAACAGTACAGAGTGTTTAAGGTGCGGTTCCGTTGAAACTTTACAATAACTCTCCCATTGGAGGCGACTTACAAAGTCGACTTATCTACTAGTTTGAATTTCCTCACAAAAAAGAAAGTTGATTAATTAAAAGTGTTTTGTTCACCTATCAACATCTTACATCTGAAAAATTTGTAAACCAACCCACCAGCCGAACAACACGATCTTTCAGAGTAATTCAGTCAATAATCAAATAGACATCAAACCAAATTTACTTACCATTCATGTCCTTATCTCTTTATACTAGCATGGCCTACAATACCTATATCCTTTTTCATTCTTTTTGAGATGAACCAACAAATCTACCATACACAACTTGGTTGAAACAATACAATAGAGTTAAATCCAACCACATGCAAATTCCATACCACCATTCTGATCTATCCATTGCTGAAAATCAAAATTTTTTCTTTTCATGCACTCATTTATGTGATACACAAGCAAAGCCAAAACCAAAACAAAAAAAAATGATTAAAAAATTCCCTGTATATACTGCCTAGTTAGAGGTAGGAGGAGGCCATGCTCCTGAGATCAGAAGGCATGAAGGCCAGAACCACCAGCAGCATGAGCATGCACACCGGCACCAGCAGCAGCAGCGATGGTGGCGGCGGCAACGGCGGCAGGATCAGCGGGAGCACGAGCAGCGACACGGTGACGCAGGCCAACACGAGGAACGCCTCTAAGCTGAAGTAGCCGGACGGCGGCGAGCCCTTGCCGCCGTCAGGAACATTCAGTCGCTGCTGCTGCTGATCTTGTTCCCTTGCGGCAATTGGGCTGATCATCACATGATGCCTCCTCCTCTGCCTCGTCTGGTATCTGAGGAGCTGAGTATCCATTGTCATGAGCAACTCAAGCAGCATGTAACAAAGTAACAGGTTTCTTGTTTCTCTTTACAAAGATACGAAAATGGTGCGAAATCTGAGTTTGATCTCTTGGTTTCTAAAGATTGCGAGTCTTCTCATCAGAATCCCTGGATCTCTGATTGTAGCATCCAATACTCGTCACCTGGTTTGGATGAACTGCAGCAACACTATCTGTGAGGAGGAAAAACAAAAATCATTCGATTGGTGAAATAATCGCTTTTCAAGTCCTGTATAACTTTTTTTTTCAAATCTGACCTCCTAACTATAATTGTAAAAATAGCCTCATCTACATCCACAACCATGAAAGCGTCGATAGCCGACAGATGTCACCTGCTGTGTTCCTGCACCATAGAGCGCGATAGCTCCGGTAGCTTGCCAAGCACTAGGAGCATGGCAGATAACACGTGTCGCCTGCCGTGCTCCAGCACCACAGAGCTCGATAGCTCCGGTAGCTTGCCAAGCACTAGGAGCGTGACAGGTAACACGTGTCGCCTGCCGATGTTTTCAAGATCAGAGATGAAGCTGTTTTTGTAATTACAATAAAAAAGGAGTAAGATTGCAAAAAAAAATGTTATATAGTAGTTAGAAAAGTGATGGCTTCTAGATTGGTTTCTAACAGAAGTAGTATTAAGTGCCTCAGATTTGTTTTCCCCTAAAAAGAGGTCTCATACTTGAGTGTATTGTCTTTGACAAATTCAAGAAATGGTGAAGTGGTAGAACCGATAAAGCTTGGCCAGAAAAGATGCAAAAAGGACAAAGAACTACCTAACATACTGAGGATTGATTTTGGCATGGAACATATCAAAAGAACCAAGATTACAAGTGAAGAAAAGTACCTCTGATGTCGAACTCGGCATTGGAGTTGCAGACCTTCCAAACTGGTTCTTCTTCCCTTACTTGATTACCCCCAGTCTGTTCTTAGAATCAACGCAGTTCCACCCAGGAGATCAAGAACACAGTTGGAGGACGGCGAACTTCGGAAAGGCAGGAGGATATGAGGGGTTTGGGCACATTCGACCAGTGCAGAAGCAGCACAAGATGGCAGGATTAAATGGAGACCTTTGATGCTGGAGCAGGCAGGTATGCTCGTGCAGCAGACAGAACTTGTGGCATGTCCCTTTAGCTGTGATGTGGGGGACGATTGCGAGGATTAGTAAGCGAGCATGATGGGAAGGCAGCCATATTTTATCTGTGGGCTAAAGTGGCGGTTTCCAAATCTTGGAAGCCATTGGAGGGAATGAAGTTAGGACAGGTGCATTGCATCAAGGACCAAGTGGAGTAGAGGTGGGCCAGAGGCTTTCCTCCTTGCAAGGCACGTAGGATTTAGGGGCTGATTGGTTTAATAATAAATTTGTCCCTTTAAATCTTACTAGAATTTGAATTTGGTACTAGTAAAATTTGGCCGCTAAATTAGTTATTAATATTTTAGCCAAATATTAGTAAGAAAATAAGCTAAAGAGTTAAGAGAGAGAGAAAACTTGTCAAAGTTTAGTAGCAAATCAAATGCTGGCCAAATTTGATTAATGGCATCAAAATTTAGCAAAGCAAGCATTGCTAACAAGCAAACCAAACAATCTAGATGGGGAAAGGGGCTAATTGGATGTCATTTGAGAATCTAATTTCTAGGCCGTCCGATCGAAATGACATGTATGGTAGAAAATTAGGTCCCGAGAAACGCAGGAGTTTTTTTTTTATTCTTGTAGAAATTGAACTGTTTACTGTGAATGTCCTGCGAAATTTCTTTCGTTTTCCTGGTAATTGTTCAAGACTGGTATAAAGCTAATCTAAAATATCCTTACATAGGAACCTTATCTCCTTGCAGTTTTACCTTATGTATTATACGATCTAGGGAATGTGTTCCATGCGAAGGTTTTCACACCAAATTCTCTAGAGTTTGGTTGAAATCCATTCTGCGGATTTTCAGCCTATCAGTCCATCTTAGAAACAACTAATCGACGAGATTGCACGAATTTCACAACACATATTACATGAACCTAGGGAATTCTACCAACGGTGGAATCTCTTCCCTTCACCTTGAATGTAACTGAGAACCGAGGTTTAGCTCGGTTGGCAAAACTGCATCAGCGCTTGCTACCTGTCAACTCCCA
Source organism: Guadua angustifolia (assembly GCA_036346375.1). Classification (NCBI taxonomy): domain Eukaryota; kingdom Viridiplantae; phylum Streptophyta; class Magnoliopsida; order Poales; family Poaceae; genus Guadua; species Guadua angustifolia. The sequence continues at coordinate 38,360,137 of CM070521.1, read as the reverse complement.
GGAGTTGAGTGCGAGCGCAAGCGAGTAGGGCGTGCATGTGTACATATACGTATGTAGCTCTGTTGTTGCTCTCTTCTTTAATGAAATGTTAGAGTTTCTGATCAAATTTTTTTGTTAAGAAAAACCTAAGTATAACGAGTGAAGAGAATTTTTTTTTTCAAAAGCACTTTTGGAAAGGGGAGGCAGGGTTGCTAGCTGCACGAGGTTCCTCCCCCCTTGCTGAACTTTTCTGCGTCGATTTTATTCAGCTGGTCTCACACGTGCCCCTGCGGCCCTACGCTTGTTTGCCAATCATTACTTCCTACTCGATTGCTCGACACCCGCGTTGTACGCCATTACGGCTCAGTGGCTGAGCCTGCCATCCAGCGGCACCGTCTGGGTCACATCGTGCACCTCCACACAATATCGGGTACACTCAGGTGTGTTTACTGGGAATGGGAAAACACGTTGCTAGTTGCTACTCCGTCGAGTCTCCGATTAATTTTTTTTAGCATGCGTAAGAAACACGTAAGTGTGTAGTATGAGTATAGATTTGTCCATTTGATCAAAAGATGTCATCTTCAAATGCGGGATTGTGGAAGCTCACCTCCCGTACATATGGTCATTTTTCGAGAATTTTTCACAACTTTTAAGGCTAGTTTTCACGGAGTTTTCACCGGAAGGGTGGTTTGCACCACATATTTGCCCATATTTAACCAACATGAATTATGCATATATTGTACCTCAACGAGAGGAATAAATTTTGTTGTGTTCTCAGATTTTAGGGTTTGGATGAAGATAAGGATCTTCACCACACTCACAAATGGAGTAGACTAATCAATTCAATAACTTAAGCCTTGACATGGTTTCAAAGGAGATTGGTAAAACCATGGATTGTTGAAAATAGTGCAGTATGTGTTCATAATAATGAATTCAACAGGTATAAGCTTATAAGCACATAGATTCATGATATGAACACATATAAACAGGACATCCAGCATGGATAATAAAGGAGTTAACCAAAACCAGTATACTACTCATGTTTGGTTTACAAGTGTTGCTCTCAGATTTAAAGTCTTGATGGGTTGCTTCAAAGAAGCCCTCCAACACCAAAATTGATAATATCTCATGTGTTTTACCAATGAAATTAGTGGTTCTACTGAATTCAAAGACCGTTTAAGTTTCATTCACTAGAACCGAGGAGGCGCCACGACGAAAGAGGGGGGCCGACGAGGGAGGGCGCCGCCGAGGGGGGGGCGCTGCCGAGGAGTGGGCCGCCGATGGGGGAGGGCGTCGCCGAGGGAGCTAGGGTTGCAATATACTAAGTGTGCGCGGGACTTGGTGAAATGGCGGTAGCGGGATTTATTGAGTGGCGTGGGAAGACCATTCGAGACGATAGCTATGGATCAACTGCAGGAAAACATGTTTTCCTAGACGGTTTACTGATTAAACCGTCTGGGAAAATCGCTCCCACCTCGATCTTTCTCTGTATTCCCTGTGTGTGTTGTCGTATTTTCGTCAGTGCATCTGAACTTGATCGACAATACTGAAACTGGAGTTTTCACAGTTAAAGCAGAGAGCGACAATACTGAAACCCGAGTTTTCAATGATTAAACCTGATTAATTTTACTCATGAATACATCTCGGTAATTAATACATAGCCATATATGTAGAGTTGCTCAATTTTAATCAATACATCCCATTAATAAATACATGTTTGTATACACCTGCTTAATTTTAATCAAAAATTAGCCCTTCGTGATGATCAACACGTGCGTAGCTAGCTTCCTCAAAGTTGGTCTTCTGGATTGTTACGCCTGCACCAATAGGAGGCAACTCATCGAATCGATTGTATTCTTCCTCATCTACCACATTCTCGACTCGACAATTCTCCTTTTTCCTTGCGAACGACATGTATTTGCTTGTTGAACGGTCGGTTACATAGAAGACTTGAACAACTTGGTTGGCGAGAACGAATGGTTCCTCTTTGTATCCAAGACGTTCGAGGTCCACAGTTGTGACGCCATACTTGTCAACCTTGACGTGCTGTAGGTGAACCCAACGGCACCGAAATAAGGGGATCTTGAATAGCACATAGTCGAGCTCCCAAATTTCCTCAATGAACCCATAATACGAGCTCCTCATCGATCCAGCGGTATTAAGTGCATCGATGCGAACACCGCTGTTCTGGTTTGTGCTCTTCATGTCCTGATCTCTCGTGTAAAATGTGTACCCATTTAAGTCATATCCTTTCCATGTTACAACTGTAAAAGCTGTCCCTTTTGCCAACCATGTCAGCGTCTCACCTGAAATGGGTCGTCGCTCCTTGAACCATCTGTTGAAGTGAAGGTTATGCTGTTTGATGATCCAGTACTCCGGCCGCGTCGGATTCTCTTGCCGAAGCCAATTCTTGTGCTCGTCGATATAAGGGGCCTATGACCATGTGTTGCGAAGCGTGAAATGGGCTTTTGCACAGGCAACCGCATCAGGCGTGATTGCTTTCCTTCCGATGGTCCCGATGCCCTGGAGCCTTCCCTCATGGCGGGATCGAGGCACACCTATCGGTTCGACCTGAGCCATGTAATCCACGCAGAATTCGACGACCTCTTCGGTTGCATAACCTTCAATAATGCTACCCTCCGGTCGAGATCGACTCAGACGTCTGACTTGAATTCCCATGTACCTCTCGAGCGGGTACATGCTACGGAGGAACACAGCCCGCACATCTTTATCTCCCTCACAAGGTGAACAATGAGATGGACCATGATATCAAAAACGGCGGGGAAATACATCTCAAGATTACATAGAGTCATCACCATCTCGGCTGCGAGCATCAAGTCCTTCGGGATCGATGACCTTCGAGCAATTGTGTTAAAGAAATAACTGACCTTGTGATTGTCTCCGAACCTTGGTCGGTAAAATACTTCTAATTGCCACGAGGAGCATCGTGTCATAAGCACATGGCAATCATGGGACTTCATGCCGTTAAACTCAAATCGTTCATCGAAACAAGTCTCTTGAGTTGGGCGAGTAGCAGGATGGAACTTTCACACCATGCAAGCATTAGCACAGTTCCTTTCTCTCGGCCTTGGGCAGAGTGTAACTAGCGAGCTCGCATGTATGTTCGGCCTTTTTCGTCTCTTTCGGTGCTAACTCAAGTCCGATGCCCATATCAACCAAGTCAAGCCGTGCATTGATACCGGTCCTTTGTTTTACCCTTAATGTTCAGGAAGAGACCAATCAAGCTATCGCAGACATTCTTCTCTACGTGCATTACGTCAATGCAGTGCCGAACTTCTAGGTGCTCCCAATAAGGTAGGTCCCAAAATATTGATCTCTTCTTCCACATGCTTTTCTCACGGGTCCTCGATTTATGTCCCTTCCCTAGCACAACATCCAACTTCTTAACCATATCATGAATGTCGACCGCTTAAAGCCTTTGGCGCTAAAACGTCTTCGGTTGTGCGTCGAATTGTTTCTTCATCTTGCGGTATGGGTGATTTCTCGAAGGAACCTCACGATGGCATGCACACTGCAGTTTTGCGTGAGTGATTCACCAGACACTCGGTGTCATCAAGCGGTGTGTACATGCTTTGGCTCCTTTTGTACTCTGCCTTACAGTTGTTAGCAAGGGCGGGATAATCATTTATGGTGCGAGAACAATAGGCGCAAAGTGAAGCACTCTCGTTTGTGAGCATCCCATACCGCACCCCAGAGCCCACAATGTGTTCAGATCTTCCACCAATGGTGCTAGGTACATATCAATATCGTTCCCGTGTTGCTTAGGGCCTTCGATGAGTAGAGACATCAATATGTACTTTCGCTTCATACACAACCAAGGAGGAAGGTTGTACACACGAATTCTGAGCCAAGTGTTATGGCGGTGCTCATGTTACCGAAAGGATTCATTCCATCATACTCAATCCGAACCTTATATTCCTCGGATCCGCTGCGAATTCTTCAAATCTCCTATCAATGTTTCTCCACCGAGTTGAATCGGCAGGTGCCTAGTCATTCCATCGTTCTTACGCTCATCCGAAAGTGCCATCGAAGCAATTTGGCCTCTTTTGGGTTCGCAAACAACCTTTTCAAGCGGGGAATTATAGGCGGATACCACGCCACCTTAGTGGAGGTCCTTTCTTCACCTCATCACCCGATCTATCTTTACGCTTGTACTGGATCGTTGCACACGGACATACATGCAAGTTTGCGTCTTGTTTGCGGTCTGAGATACAATCATTGAGACGAGCATGTATTCTTTCTACTTCCATTCCCAAGGGACAAAGAACCTTTTGGCTTTGTAGGTCGTTGTTGGCAACTCGTTTCCCTCAGGAAGCATATCCGCTAACAGACCCAACAATCTTTGTGAAACTCTTTGTCGGACCACCGTTGCTTGCCTTTAATTTCAGCAATTCCAAAGACGGACGACAATCTTGTGTATCTGGACTTGCAACCCGGGAACAAAGGTTTCTCCGAAGTCGTCCATCAAGCTCGAATTTTACATAGTCCGCTCATCACGGTTCCTACGCATCCCGTAGCATCGATCCAGTTGTCATTGAAAGTCTGATCGATATCATCCGGAGTATCATCGACTTAAATCCACCATGCCGATACTACTTGCTCTCTGTGATAATCTGCTCTTCACCGTGGTGGTCCAACAAGTATATCCTTTTGAAACCTCGTAGAATCAAGTGTGCTTCAATCTGTCTTTGGGTTTGAAACATCCGGAGATTCTCGCGATCAGCATGGACAAGGCATAAATTCCACCCCTTGTTCGACATATCTACCTCTGCGGCTCTTCTAAAAGCGGAGACACCATTAATATACTCGATGCTCGACGGTTCAAAGATACATCCGACTTACGTCCATCTCGCAACATATGTAACAATAGTTAAATGGCGAATTTAGGTCATAATGTACAAATGGATACAACAAGCTAGATCTAGGGGTGTCCACTCTGAAGTTTCTAAATAATTACCCACCTTTGCCCTTTGGTTACACATATGAGGCATAAATGGGTATCCACACCAAAACCATCTATTCTTGAAGCTAGCTCTAATTTGCCCAAACAGGCCTCTAGAACACTGACTTCATTTCCCCAAGCGCAATTCGTCATTTAACTATTGGAATTCAGATTAGAAGCAATTACTAACCTTGGATGACCAAGAGCACAAGGATCTGCAATAAAATCACCAAATATAGGGTCTCTTTACATGAACGCCTCAATCGCATCACATGCAGCTCTCGAGAGGCAGTCGAGGAAATGTTAAAGAAGCGAGACGGACGGTCAAGGGAGCTCTACGCTTTATAGGCGTCATCGCAGAGCGGTTTTATATAAAACCGTGCAGGATATCTACATCGAGCGATCTGCGCAGATAACACCGTCTGCGATAGCGATCTCGAGCGGTTTTGGGTAAAACCGTCTCGCCATATCTATCGATCACAAGCGGTTTTGACTAAAACCGTCCGCAATGATGACCCTTCTTCTTCGTCTTCCCGGTACTTGATCGTCTCGTCTTCCCAATGCGCCGGCTGCAATCATATCGCTTCGTCTCCCATTGCCATTTAAGGATTGTCAGCAGGCTGATCTACCTCCACTACTACCGCATAGCACATTACACCTCCTACGCCTCCTCCTCCTCCATTAAACAAGCACGATCAACCCAAGCCATGAGCAACCCGCCAAGCACTCCGCCTCTGCCTCCTCCGACCGCCTACTCGGGGCGACGCTCCTCCAGCTCCCAGCGCCGCCTCGCCTCCTTCTCCTCCGGCCCCGCCCCAACCCTCTCCGGGCGTGGCGTCTGCGCCCTGTGATTGTCATCTCCTCGGACTCCTTCGCCTCCGACTCGACTCAGGAGGTCTGTGGGACTCGACGATGAGGCCGCCACCGCGATGGTGGGAGCTAGAGCATGATCTGACCGAGCCAGCGTCGAGCGAGTTGGACGGACCTGGCGAGGACTCGGCTATCGCCGACTCCGCCGATTCGTCGCCCCTCGGCGAATCCAACGACGACAGTAGTCGTTTAATTTAGTCATTTTAGTGATCTTTCGTAGCATTTTGTAATGATAATGTATAATGCAATCTAACTAGCGGTCTTTTGTGAACAACTTTTGTAATGATCTTATATGTTAATGCAATCTTCTCATGTCTTCTTATATATTAATTAATGTTCTTCTGCAAATAACGATCTTTTCTAGTAGTTTTTCGTAGCAGTTTTCTGTAAACAAATCATGATGATCTTATCAAGTGAAGCGCGCGTTTGCTATGTGTTCAATTCATGATCGAGAGGCGGTTCGTGGATACAAGCGTCGTGATGAGGAAATATCGAGCGGATTTATCCACCAACCGTCTATGAAGTTATACCTATCATTCGGCCGGTTTGTAGATAAATCCGTCTCGTGATACTTCAAGCATTACAGACGGTTTTATCCTAAGCGATGTGATGTGCCGGAAAACATAACAGACGGTCTGTAGTTGCAACCGTCTGTGATAATCCTATATCGTAGACGGTTTTATGCACAAACCGTTTGGGATGTGCCCGAAAAACATCACAGACGGTTTGCTCGTAAAACCGTCTGTGATCGTGCGTCTGATATAAGCCTCGCTGTAGTAGTGGTTCCTACGTGGACTGTCGAATGGGTGATGGATGGATCAGAGTTTGAAGGACTTAGGATGCATAAGGACTTATAGATAATTTTGTAACGTGTGAGGGGATTATTCACGGAGAAATTTTATGGTGCATAATACTAATAGCATATAGTGGGTGGTAGAAATAAAATCTAGTCATTGATTTATTGAGAGTATTATTGCTACTCTACTACTGTCAGAGAGTATAAGTACATAGTAGTTAATATGATTCACTGGATTGAAAAGAATGAATGGTTCGAGATTTCACATAGACAATGGCGATTAGTCCATTGCAAACTCTATTGCAATTAGGGTTCAGAAGTCCGGCGAAAAACTGGTTGATTGTCGCCAAAAAATGAAAGAACAAACTGATCTGAACCAGTGATCTTTAAAAGGGTCGATACAAGGCCTAAATGACGTACGTCCTTTGATCCCAATTTTCGCTAACTGCTTAATTTGGTTGTACATGTTTCAATTTTTATGCCAAAAAATATGGCAGTAAGGAACCATTCTGGTATACAAAGAGCTATCCTTCCGGATTTTGTGAAAGGAACATGTAAAATTGTGCTTCTCTAATTAAGTTGATTAATCAATTCGTTGCTAAGGTTCAGTACCATAGTTTGCACAATCCGATGATGTGGAAATGTACCCAAAAAAGAGAAAAGAAGTGTACTCTAGCGTGGAAAATAACACACACAGATCGATCTACCATACTCAGTCTTGATTGATGAATCTGAGTTTCTACATTGGATTGGGAAGAGAATTGTTGACTGATAATCTGCCACTTCCATGCATGGATGCATGCATGCTCTATTCCGTTGAAGACAGAGGCTGCGGGGACGAAAGATGTATGGATATCAAAAAGTACTCTCTGTAAGAGTATATATTATGTATAGTTTTTTGCCATATGGATAATAGAAATATTAAAAATTATTAGACTATTCCTAATTATTAATTATTATCTCTAAGCATTATATTCAAGCATATAAGTAGATAATATTAAGTAAATTTTGATTTTTTAGGTGTATAAAAAGAACATCATACTAACTTTTGTATTGAAACATGAAATCGTCGACAAGATCATTAAAAAAAATACAGCATATAAATTTTGATGAAGAGAGTATTAGCAGAGACTATATCTATTTTGGACCATCATAGAGCCACACATGGGCACATCGGAATTCGGGACACTTAGATGGAGCAGGAATTAGCAAAGCATTCGTCAACCAAGTTAAACCAAGAAAAAAAAACATGCTAAAAAGCACATGCAGCAGGGTTCCAAATCTCGACGAAATTTCGGATTTCATTCGGGCCCGAGATTTCTAATCTTGGAGGAATAAAAAAAATTGAAAATTAGAGTTGCTACAGTAATTTCATTAAATCTAGGCAAACTTTCGGTAAATTCCCCAAGATTTTGGATTTTTAACCGGTTTTGATTTTTTGGACCGGATTTCACATCATTTTTTGTGGAGAATTTTAATGCCTTTTATGAAGAATATATGTGAAAAGTTTAATGCCAAAAAATACATATACAAATTATGTAAACATAACCCTAAACTCTAAATTGAATTTTAGCCTTAAATAATGCATTTCGGCTTAAACCCTAACTTGGGTTTTAACCTTAAATTGTATTTCAGCTTAAACCCTAACTTGGATTTCAGTCTTAAATGATGTATTTCGTTCTCAAATTGTATTTCAGCCTAACCCTAACATAGATTTCAACCTTAAATGATGTATTTCGACCTAAATCCTAAACCCTAACTTGAGAATTTTATGTGCAAATACTTAGTATTATACATTCAAATAGATAGAAAATATAGATAAATGCTTGCATGATTCTTTTCGTATTTTTTTAAAAAAATTCTAGCCTCGGAAGACCATATCATAGGCATTGAAAGGTACCAAAATTTCAGCCAATTTCACCGATATTTCGGTGATTTTGGCCAAAATTTCGGTTTAGGGTTCCTCAAAAATATCGAATTTCAAATTTGGATTTTGAATTTTGTCTAAATTTTGGCTAAAATTTTAAAATATCACTGAAATTTTAGATTTTGACTACCTCGAGATGTGATCCGAAAAATAAAATTTGAAACCTTGACATGCAGTATACAAGCCAAGATATTTTGACAGTGCATGCTCCTGCATGAATCTAAAAGCCAAGCAGCATTTAATGGGTACAGCTAATTTCATGTTACCATCACCGTTTCTTCAACTAGGATACATTCAAGTGTTGTCACATGACGTCTCACCCTTCACTCTCACTTCTCTTCTGCTTTCTCATATTTTCCTTCTTTTTCAATATAAAAATTTGATTCGAAACTTTCAAATGAATTCAATCTGTAACTTTTGGTTCAAAAACTTTCGGTTTGAAACTTTTGATTAAAGGGATCTTCGGTTCGAAAATTTCCAATTATAAAACTTTCAAAAATGATCAAAAATACTTTCTAGTCAAAAACTTACGGTAATGTTTGAAAAAATAACATTTTTTAGTTTAAGTGGATCGAAATATGGAAAGAAAAAGGATAAAGAGGTGCCAAGTGCCAACACGTCAACCAGAGAGCCTTCGAAAGTAAGGGAAACTGAGTGGAGAAAAAAAAAGGCGCCAACCTATCTTACGAGGACGTCATTGCCTTTCTCGCTGCCGAACAGCACAAATCCTGCAGCTGCATGCATGTACCGCGTTGGCGCTGTGCACCTGCCAGCTAGCCACTGTCCAATCCATCTCGTGGTCCTCGTGCGTGCACGTACGCATCTATCCAGGCATGCAAGCACATGTGAAAAACATGTCAATATTTAGTTTTTCGTCTAAGTAGCACCACCTTGTAGTAGGTAGGTTGGTATACGGTAAAGGCACGCTACTGCAGCTCTGTCTACGAGCATGCCTATTATTTCTCACGAATAGGGGTAAAAACGGATCGAACGGGTATTACTCTTTTTATATCTTAATCTTTTTTTTAGATTCAAAACCAAATACAAACTAGTCGGATACGAATATAAATCAAGGTTATTCGGGAATCGGGATACAGACACTGGTCGGGACGGATATGTGACGGATTCAGATCGGAAACGAATAAAGATATATGAATAATACACGCATATATAAAGTAATTGTGTATAATTAAAATCATACAAGTACAAGACTATAGTAGCAAATTATATATCAATTAAATCCAATAGATATCATAGAAAAATATGCTACTTGAGAATCAATAGAACCAACTAATTATCAACATAAATGGGCTGTTATAGAAAAAATGTGATGAAAATGGGTTGTGCCTTACTAATATCCAAATAGGAAAAATCCGAATATCTGAATCTAAATATCCAAATAGGAAAAATCCAGATATCTGAATCCCGTCCCGTATTTACCGAATATTGGTTGTTCCGTATCTGATCCTGGATCCGGATTCAAGTATTCGGATCCATCTCGAATCCAACCGGATAGTTAAATCCAGTCTCGAATGCAGTCCAAACCATATCCGGTCCCGAATCGGGTGAAAAATATCCGACCCGTTTTCACCTCCCTACTCACAAATAAGTGTTGTTCAAAGATCGACATTAATTGTTTCTAACACACAAATTTGAGGAATGATTTCTATTTTAATATAAATGTATTTTTTATTAAAAATGTAATATTGTGAAAGTGTTTTTCGATGCAAATATATTCGTATCATTTTGAAAAGGGAAGGCCATGTGTTTATAAAAATATTATTTATCAGAGTTAAAATAGTTTGGCTGTATTTATTCTCGAACGGTTTTTTTTTTTACTTGAAGGAGTAGAACGGAACCAGGCTCACGTCACCTTTTATGTACGCTGTTATGGACAACCAAGCAGTATGGAATACAAAAGCAGTACATTAATGACAGTGATATAGTGTGGGAAAATTAACATTGAGGACAGAGCGTTGGTTCGGTTGGCAGATCACCCTTGGGGAAGCGGATCACTGCCGTCGTAACCCTTGCCGTTAGCTCTTGCCTTATGGCCCCCCATGTCTGTGAGCCCACAACAGTAGCACCACGGATTAAGTAGAAGCGTAGATCGATAAGCAGGCGGACGGATTGAGAAGCGGCGAAACGGCATAAGTCACTTACGGCAGAGGATCTCTTTCCACCCCTTGGAGCGTCTCACCCACCCGCGTTCTAGTTCAGCTGAATTCTGGTATTTACCTTTAATAAAATATAACGCTGAGTTGACATATCACCCCTTGGAGCGTCTCACCCACCCGCGTTCTAGTTCAGCTGAATTCTAGTATTTACCTTTAATAAAATATAACGCTCGGTTGGCATATCACCCCTTGGAGCGTCTCACCCATCCGTGTTCTAATTCAGTTGAATTCCGGTATTTTCCGGTATTTACCTTTAATAAAATAGGTATGTACATATATACGCGTTCAATGAGAATTAATTCTTTAGCATGTATAGCAAACGTGTACGCACGTGAGCGAGTATATATGGATTACGCGCGACACTTTGTACCCTAGAAAAAAAAAGACTCCAATTAAGGAAGAAAAGTGAAGCAACAAAAAGGAAGGAAGGAACCTACCAAGAATTAAACGAGAAATGCATGCATGCTTTTCCTCCATCGGCTTAAGCTCATCGAATATTTCTCGTTGGATCGATCGATTCAATGAATATGCATGCACGCGTTCCTCATACTTGCCAAGTCCAATGAACTTGCCAGCTTGATCAAATTCGCTGCTCCCCCAAGATGATCAAATTAAATTGCAAGCGTCATCTCACTCTCGCTCTATAAAAAAATTGTAATGACTGAATAAGTCAGTCTGGATCACTTTAGATCGGTCCACTTTGCGATGCAAGAAACTGTGATAAGAAAGAGCAAAGAACCTGTTTAGAGCGAGCTTATAGATGGCTGATAAGCTCGGGTGGAGAGGCTTCAACTTCCTATTTACAAAATGAGATTATGGTGTGTTTGTTTGCTTGGACTAAGTGGTAAATGTATGAGATGCTTTAAAAAAATTATTTATATGTTTGGTTGTTTGAATAAAACCATCATATCCTAAATAGTGTAATATAATTTAAAGAATATTATCTATAAATATTGAACCATTCCATTCACCCAAAACAATGGAACTAAATGATACAGGACCATCACATCCTATTTAACCTCATCCCACCAGCCAAGCACATCCTAAGCTAAGCCTAAGTCCCTTTTGGACTTCTTCTCTATATTAAAAGTAAAAAAACCAAAGTCTAAATAAAGAAATAGTTTTTTAACAAAGTTTTTTCAAAAGTCATAAGCCTTTATATAACTAAAAGTTAAAAAGCATCAGAGAATTATTTATTTATTTATTTAGGGTTGGTTAAAATAAAAGTACTTACCTCTACCAGGTATAAAATGATTTTCTTTTAAACTGGTTAAACCAAAAGTCTAACTTTAACTTATGAATAAAAAAGTATAAGTCTAAATAAACAGGCGCTAAGAAGTCACGTGTGTTTGGTGAGCTTATACTTGTGGTGGCCATAAAACGAATAAAGGAACTCCAAAACAAAGGCTACCACTACCACATCTTGTACCGGCGACTCGTTTTAGGGTGCGAATCAAACACGTGCTTGTGCCACATGACCTCGGCTCAATAGCTGCGAGTTCAAAATTTTGAATCAACGATTAATGATGTCCAAGGTGGTCTAAAAAAAATTAATATTAATTATTAAGTCTGTTGTGAACTGTGATTAAGCAAAGAGGCTAAATTAATTCGGATGTAGAATATATTTGCAGATTTAGTTTGTTCGACTCGTATACCTTTGCTACTTGTTATTTCTTTGGTAATTTTCATTATTGAAGTAATCGGAGGGCATCCTAGCAAGCTAACCCACCTAAACAAAATTACATATCCATGCACAACTTCTTTTGAGATGTGACATTTATATCTTTTATTTTAGCCGTCGGCCTTGAAAAATAAGCTTGAGCTGTACGCATGTATACTCTGTGACGCTTGATTACTTGTGCTTTAGACCTGAGCATTGGACGGAGCCATCGGGTCGGTTTCGTGGTACGGTAAATACGGTACGGTATGCACACAGGTTAGATCGGTATGGTATAAATGACAGGACCGTGCTAAGCCTCGCTGTGGGGAACGATGGGTAGTACAACACGTCTGTATAAGCTGTGCTTAAACCGGCACAGCACGAAATAGCCCCGATAGGTCCGAAGCAGACACGACAAACTGCAAGGCACTCTGTTATGATATTGCGTCATGTTGTAGCTCATTCTACGGCCGACGTCTTTTACGGCCCTCATGTGTGGAGAAAGGGGAGACAACGAAGATACTAAAAAGTAGAGAATGATGACTAGAAAGTATATGATAACTAACATTGAGTACATGCGTAGAACCGCTCCACACTAGGGTACCACACACTAGATGTAAGATTTTTAATGAGATGGTACTATTCAAAAATTAATGAATAAAATTTACTTTTTTCTCCTAACATTTTTGTCTATTGCCTTGCTCCGTACGCCTCCACTCCTTTTTCCTCTCGTCACAATAGTGCAAATGGATCAGACTTAAGCCAGTACAGCATAAAACTCAAATGGACTCACGAAGAGCGAACGGATGAGTGCTGACATGACACGGTAAGTATGATGGGTCGTCACGGTCTGATATAGTTTAGACACAAAACACAATAAATCTGTACCAGCGACGCCCACCTCTAATAGAAATGGAACGCATGCACGCATGTTCGTTGAATCGATCGATCCAACGAGAAATATTCGATGAACTTAAGCCGATGGAGGAAAAGCATGCATGCATTTCTCGTTTAAATCTTGGCAGGTTGCTTCCTTCTTTTTGTTGGTTCACTTTTCTTCCTTAATTGGAGACTTTTTGCTAGGGTACAATGCACCGTAGGTAATCCTATACACCACACTTACACCATATACATTTCATACAGGCGTGCTTGTGTTCTACGTATATTAAATAATTAATTCTCACTTAACACGTATGCGTATATATACCCACGGTGAGTACCGGAATTCAAGCTTCGTCAAAGGCTGGCTAGATTGCCCATATGAAAGCTAGTCAAAACCGTACAAATTTTATCGTAATATATAGAGTCCACGTGAGCATGCATATAAATATAATATGTGCCTACAGGTTAGCATTCTTTAATTTATAGAATAGTGATAAGCATACGCCTTAGCTTTTTCAAATCTCGAAGCCTCGAAACTTAGTGTGTATTTGGTAGAGTTCTACCTTTATTAGATTCGTGGATCTAATAGAGTTGGGTATTTCTATCTTCATCAGATTCGTGAAATTAGAGCTGTGGGTATATTAAGAGTGTTTAGATTGATCATCTTGTTTACATTTTAGACCAAAAATATAAACTTAATTCACTTGATAGAGTTGGGTATTCCTAGTTCCACCAGATCTGTGGAGCTGGAGCTGTGAATACATTAAGAGTGTTTAAATGGATCATCTTGTTTACATTTTAGACCAAAAATATAAACTTAATTCACTTTATTTTAGCATGCATATAAGTTTCAGATCTCAGGTGAAGTTAGGATCTAAAACTCTATCAAACAGACCCTTAATTCAGGTCTCTTTCCATATAGCTGAGCTTGTCCAAAAGTCCGCTTTCAGCTTGCTGCCTTTATAAGTAGCTGGCTAAAAAAGCTATTGCCTAAAAAAGCCTATCGTTTGGTATTTTTAAGATTGAATAGCTATTTTGAGTTGCATATAATGATTGAAATACTTGAAATACCCTTGAGGGGCCTGATGTTTTGTTCATGTGCTGATTAAGGGTTATGCTGATCACTATTTTGATTCATTTATTAAATGTCAATAAATGAAAAATATATAACAAGTCTCATCATTTTCAATTATGAAAAATACAAGGTTGCTTTCCTTTACTTTGCTGTGATCATCAACATAAACTATATCCTCCACTTAACTGTTTACATGTGTCATTTTTGTCATATCAAAGCTGTAGCAATAGCATCATGCAATGCACCCATATCACCATCATCCATTATAGGTATGCCATGTTCAACACTGACTTATGCTGACTTATCCCCATCAACATAATTATCATTTGTTTCACAGCCATCAAAATCTACATCACCTAAAGCACTATCTGTAATAAAATTATGTAGAACTATGCACGCAATAATGATTTCCTTTTGCTTTTCAATTTCAAAATTTGGCAAATTCAAAAGAATACGACATTTCATCTTGAGAGCACCAAAAACAACGTTCAATAACATTTCGAAGGGATAAATGTACATGATTGAGCATCTCCTTCAGTCTAGTTGGTTAGCCTCCTTGATAAAATTTGGGTACATGATACTTTTGGCCCTTGTAGGGAGCTAGAAAACCCTTTCGGTTTGGATATTCTGAATCGATAAGGTAGCATTTTTTTTGTAAAGCAAATTAAATAGAATATTGTATATTGCTAAACGTTAGCACATCATAGATAGTTTTGAAAGCTACAACCAAAATAAAGTTCCATTAGGCGGGCGTGGAAAATGATCCACATCTAATGACCCATGTGTTACCACCGGTGGATTCTCAAATGGATACAAAATCTCATTTGGACTAAACAAAAGGTGGAGCAACTTTCTAAATCCTCCTCCGAGATTTCACGTAGCCAATGGCGATTAGTCCACTGCATAGCCAATGGCAATTAGTCCACTGCAAACTCTCTATTGCAATTAGGGTTCAGAAGTCCGGCGAAAAACTGGAAAAGAACCAACTGATCTGAACCAGTTCTTTAAAAGGGTCGATGCAAGGCCTAGAATGACGTCGTTTGATCCCAATTTTCGCTAACTGCTTAATTTGGTTGTGTTCAATGTTTATGCCAAAAAATAGGCAACAAGGAACCATCCTGATATATTTTTTTTTATCAAAGGTTATATTTTATCCATTTACTTCAGAAAAATTATCTTACCGTACTGTGTCGACAAGAAAGCTTTGCACGTAGGAAGTGCTATCCTTCGGAATTTTGTGAAAGGAACATGTAAAATTTTGCTTCTCTAATTAAGTTGATTAATCATTCTGTTGCCCTAGTTTGGACATTCAGATTATGTGGAAATATATGTACCCAAAAAAGAGAAAAGAAGTGTACTCTAGCGTGGAAAATAATTAACGCACACAAATCGATCTATCATCCTCAGTCATGATTCATGAATAGGAGTTTCTACATTGGACGGGGAGAGAGTTGTTGACTGATAATCTGCCACTTGCTAGTACTCTGTTTATTCGAGTCAGTAAATTAAAGAGCATGCGGCGACCCCAAAACGATGAATTTTTTAATAATATATATTTTTTAAAAGAATTGTGACATTAATACATAAAACAGAAAAATTGTAAAAATAATACCTTGTCGCCAAACGGTACGGCGAAATATGAGTAGTCGCCAGCGGGTTAGACAAAGACCCTTCTTTCGCCATACCATACGATGACAACTCGTTAATTCCATGGTTAGCGTTACACCAATAAAGTCGAGGCAGCAGCTCGTGACACATGGCATTTTCGTAATACGGTGTGGCGATGATAGGTTGTCGTCCAATGGTTCGGCGACAACCTATTTTCGCCACACTGTGTGGCGACGACTAAGCTTCAAAACACTTCGCGTGCGGGTGGCGGTGGCTGAGAGAAAAAGAGCAAGGAGAAGAAACAGAGGGAGGGAACAAGCGGGCGCCAGCCAAGAGAGAGAGGAGAGGGAGAGAAAGCCTGGGAGAGAGAGAGAGAGGGGGAAGAAAGAAGAGGAAGAAGAAGGAAGAAGGTAACATCGCAATTTTTTAATACTACTTGTTAGTTATTTAAGAAAATATGGTAGGATAGTTATATTAGAGAGATGTTTAGGAATATTAGACATAAGATTTGAATTTATATGATTCTTATTAATTAGGGATGGATAGTAATATTGTAGTTTATATTAGAGTTAATTTAATTAGTGCTTCTCTTTTAGGTTAGCGATATTAGATGTGTACTATATAATATTATAATATTAGTAGCGGAATAGTTAATTAGCATTTTTAATTTAGGTTAGCGATATTACATATTAGTGGTGATCTAAAATTTATTTTGTATATGTTGTTGTAGTAATGTTGAATCGGTGAAATTTAGGGTATATTATGGCGATGGTGAAATAAAAACTGAGTAGAATGGTGTTGATTTAAGCAGCTTTCCGGTCGCCATGGTTGAGCACTCGTTCTCTGATAGTGTTAGCATTCGTGATATAAAGTTTTGATTGACCCAATATTTTTCTCTGAATCCAAGTGTTTACTCTATCACCATCCAAATCTTATTTACGTATAGTAAGGGTGATCCGGCTATGTGAGAGTTGAAGAAAGTAGAACGAACATACTTGTGGCGAGAAATGGTTAAGGTGGTGCAAGGGATCTCGCGTTGAATGTGTGATGCTGGTGCAGGCTTGCTCTAGAGAAGAGGTGGATATTAATGGTGTGTGCGATAGCAGCACATCGGCTACAGCTGAACAAGTTCAGGTAGTGGTGTCGGTTGAGGTAGCAGCGGGGGATGATAACAGGAATGTAGCAAACGCAGAAGGTCGGGCCTATGAAAGAGAGGAGATTGAGCAACTTATTAATAATTTAGAATGGGTGGACCGTATGGCGATACAAGAGGAAGCTGCACACAATATAGTCCAACGTGACTACTTACTGTACGCTACAAAGTCCCATCGGTACACTCAGTCCAAAATGTAATTTACTTTCTCAGAAACGAAACCTATTTCCTTAACACTCCATTGAACATACAGTTTGGAAGATCCAACTTGGCGTCATGATACATTTAGAAACTCCCTCTAGGAATCGTTCCCTATTATATCAACTAGCACATTTGTCGGTGTATTTCAACTGACAGGCCCAAGTCTATAGACCGGGTTTGGTTGATGAGGGGTGCCTTTGGTACCCGGCAAACCCTAACAGATGGAAACCCCAGCACCTCTCACACTAACGAATTCTAGAGTCTAAAATCCAGATGAACACACGATTTTACCCGAGTTCAGCCCCTTGAAGAAGGGTAATGACCTTACTTCTGCTTGATCTTGGATTGATATTTTGGGCTTGGTTTCTGAGCTTGTTGGTGACCGGCTCTTGTTGAGTCTCTCTTCTTTCTTTTCTTTTCTCCCCCTCCATCGTATGCCCCAAGTGCCCTTATATGCAGGGCTTACGAGTCGAGATAGAGGAGGATGTCATCATGTTTATCTTACATGCATTTATTACACCTTTGTGCTGTTGTCGTTCGTTGGCGCTAATTAATGCAGCGCATGCCTTCGCTCGGTTCTTAGGAATGTGACCTCTCTGGTGATGTAGGTGTGAGGCGTCGGAGGAAGCGGGCTTGTAGCAGAATTCTTGGGACCGACATGCACGGTATAGCAGGCTGTCTCTGACACTGTGACGGCGTGCGAAGAAACTTCAGGATGAAGCCACCGCATCCCCCTTTGCATGGCAATGAGCAAGCGAGGTGTGCTCGCCGCATGCCACGTGGGGGCGGGCCGGGCGGCGGCGTGGTCGCCCCGCTCACCGCGCCACGTGGACCGGCACCGGTGGCGGGCGTGCTCGCCAATCGCCGCCAAAGCCGCCACGTGGTGGCGCGGGCGCAGCAGGCGTGGTCGCCACTGCCGCGTAGCGCCACGTGGACCGGCACCGGTGAGGCCGCCTTAATCGCCGCCGAAGCCGCCACGGCCGGGCGCCGGCAGCAGGCGTGGTCGCCACTGCCGCCGCCGCGCCACGTGACCGGCACCGTGGGCTAGGGCGCTGCCGCCAATCGCCGCCAAAGCCGCCACGTGGTGGGCCGCGCGGTGGCGTGGTCGCCACTCGCCGCTTCGCGCCACGTGGACCGGCACCGGTGGGTGGCGCTTCAATCGCCTTGAGCCGCCACGTGGTGGGCGCGGCAGCGGCGTGTCGCCACTGCTCGCCAAGCGCCACGTGAGCCGGCACCGGTGGTGGCCGCATAATCGCCCGCCGAAGCCGCCACGTGAAATTTGGCGCTGGGCGGCTGGCGTGGTCGCCACTGCCGCCCCGCAGCGCCACGTGGGCGGCACCGGTGGCCTGGCGCTTCGCCAATCGCCGCCAAACGCCACGTGGTGGCGCCCGGCAGCGGCGTGGTCGCCCACTCGCCGCGCCGCGCCACGTGGACCGCACCGGGGAAATGGCCGCGCTTCAATCGCCGCCGAAGCCGCCACGTGGCTGGGCGCCGCAGCGGCGTGGTCGCCCACTGCCGCTAGCGCCACGTGGGTCGACGTTACGTGGACGGGGTGTAAACACCACCTTTGTCGGCGCCACGTGGGCCACGACGCTTTGTCGGCGAAGAGGGTACCGGTGTATAATCGCCCGACAAGTAGCCCCGAGCCCACCCAAAACGCACATCGAGTCTTTCAAAATCCTTACATTAAATGCCGATGCATTCTTGGATGGGGCCACCACTCATCGAGATGCGACGCCCGATTCCTTCCGCATCCATTGATTTTCCTTGAGACCAAACGGCGACAACCTTATCCTTTCGTGAACCGTCGGTGCGAGTGGGGGATACATATAGATCCATCCGCACCAGGAAGTTCACGCTTTTTGTACTCTTTGTAAACTTCGTCTTCTTCCTCTAAGCTTTTCTTGTCTCTTGTCACTTTTGCCTCCATGGCTCCTCCTGCTTCGCCTTCCGTTCCTCCCTCCAGCGTAGATTCTTACACAATAGGGAGGCTCCACACAATCGTACCGGAGGGCCCTCTCTTCTTCATTTGGGACCCCCACACCACAAAGGTGCTCGCCAGCGAGATCATCATCCTTGTGTGGGGCATCATGGCGGGCTTGGTACCGCCTTTCTCGATTTTTCCTCACCGTTCTCCACTTCTATGAAATCAATCACCTTCACCTCACCCCCAACTCCATTCTTTTTCTCGCCATCTTCGCACACCTTTGCGAAATGTTCTTGGGGGTGATGCCAAACCTCCCCCTTTTTCGCTACTTTTTCCTTTGCGCGCCTCCGACGGGCGAACCACGAGGCTGCCATTTTCGCCGGGCCGGGATGGTGCTCGCTATCTCCCTTCGGCCGAGTCAAATTGGAGGGCTGGCGCCTTTGAATGGTTTGTCGTCAATGACGAGCAATGGCATTGATCTCTGGGGTGCCGCTGGACGGCCGGGCGGTCCTGAAGCTGAACTTCGCCCGTCGAAGAGCGGCGAGCTCCGGCAATGGCGGCCGCATCATCAACTTGCGGAGCGCCGGTTTAACTGGGGCAATGGTTGTTAGGGATTTTGTATCCCGAAGACTTAGCCCCTTCGCCGCATTCGCCCAGCATGGCAATACACAGGCGACAACGACATCACCCGCACCTTTCCCGGCCGTAAGTCTTCATCTTTTTCTTTTTATGCTCCTTCCGTATTGCTCCCTACCAACCGGCAGTCTTTTTCTAACTTTGGCCAGGTGCGGGAAACTTGGATGGGCCACGCATCACCACGTGGCTCTCCGGGCTCATGCCGCCGGTTCAAGCGATTTGGACTTCCCTTCATCGGCCACGACCACTTGCCGACTTGGAGTCCATGGGCGCGAGGATCGTCGGGTTGTTGCCGTAATGGACTCCACGGCCTCGCCGTGCCGCATGGCTACCGACGATCGAGGACGCACCTCCCACCGTCGGGCGGCGAGCAAGCGGCCACTTGTTCCGGATGCTCCAAGCCCGGACGCGAAGAAGACCCGCCGCGCGGGCGAAATCTCTGCCGCCACCGGTGCAAAGGTGGCGGTGACTTCACACGGGGCGGCCGCACCAACCGCCCTAATTGCGATCTGCCGCGCCGGGCGCCGCCACCCGATGCCAGCATCTCCACCTCCGGCGCCACCGGCACCTTCGCCACCGGCGCCACCACAGCAGGCGCCAGCTCCGACAACCACGGCGCCAGCTGCTACGGCGCCGGCCCCTTCTCCGACTCCTCCTGTGGTGCCGATCTCGCCCTCCGCGACGTCACCACCTCCTGCAACGGGGACCCCGGCCGCCACCCGACAAGGCGGGCTGGAGGTCCCCAAGGCCAGCTTCAGCTTGAGGATGACGCCAAGGGCGGCCCCTCAAGATGCTCCCAGGGAGCAGACGCCACCTGCGCCTGCGGCGGAGGCTTCCGCCCAGACGCCGCCAACCGCCACTACCACGGGAACTGGGGCAGGCGGCCCCGACGCCAGTGCACCTCATCAACTCGCCCCCCGGACCATCACCACCCCCGCCGAACGCTCCGCTGAGCTCTTCACCGAGCTCAGCAACTTACACAGCTCGCTTGGCGCACTTCTTGCCACGGCCGCCGGGCATGGGGCAGACGGCGAAGGCGGTGACGAGAGACCATCGGCCGACGCGGAGCGGGAGAGGTCGGTTTCTGCCGGTGGCGCGAGAAAGGACCACGCGAGCCGCATACAGTCGCCATGCAAAGAACAGGCGAGAAAGGGCGAGGCGGTCTGCAGAGGACCTCTGAGTATGAGGCTGACCGCCTCAGGCGCAATCTCGCCGCCATGCTCAAGAGAGCTTTCCAGCGCATCAAAAGATGCCTGGAACCTTTGGGCGTGGTCCGAGAGCGCCCTCAAGACACCGCCTCATGCCTGACGCCCATGCGACCAACCAGGCCGCGGAGGCGCTCCGGGATCGCCGCGCCACGCCGCCGCGCTTCGGCGAGGAGGGCAAGAAGTTGCGGTGATGACCGCCACCTTCGTGCTGGCTTGTTGGGCCAGCCGCGATGCTTCCTTGGACCCGATGGCGGCGATGGAGACCGGCATCATGGGGAACGCTGCCCTGGCGGAGGCACGTGTGCAGCGGCCGCCCGAATATGGCGAAAGCGGTACAAGTACAAAGAAGCCGGCCATGGATGTTGCCACCCCGGTGGCAGAGGAAGAAGACGCCGGTGACATCGACGTTGGCGATGAGTGAGGGGCTAGGCCGCCACCCCACTTTTTTGCTTTTACTTCTTTTGTTGATCAGCTTCCTTTTTGTCTGCAAGAACATTTCAATTAACTTTAGCTGTAATGGATGCTTCCCAGTTTTACCTTTATGTTTGTTTGCCATGCTTATCCGATATTGCATGCTGAAATTGCCATGTGGCCAGTCCGCTACTCGGCTAAGGCACCAACTAGGCTTTTGAGCCTAAGCAATGCCCAAATTCTCAGAAGGTTGCATGCAACTAGCCACAAGTGTAAGCATTATACGCATAAGTTACATAGGGCTTAGGCAAAGCCAGCTTTGAAGCGTAATAGTTTGTGTTTGAGCATAGAATGATTTTCTTTGTCAAAATTTTATGCTGTGGTTATCATTGTTTGAAACCTTTTGAACTTAAATCCTTGCGATCTCTTAGAATCCTACCCGGTGTGGCGAGAAAGTAGCAAGTCCCCAGGAGTGGCCTTGGGCCAGGGGCGCTCAACGGTGACAACCAGCGGTGCTTCTGAGAGCCAACCCGAGGTGTACGAGCCGTGTTTTAGCCCCGTGCCCAACTTACACTCTGGTCACTTGACTTTACTAAACACTCACATTGAAGACTTTTCCTTTATCACCAAGGAGCCGTCAGGTTTGCGATATCCATAATAACCATGCATAATTTGATTAATTTTAGTATTTTCATAAGCGAACAAGCAAGAGTATTTCTTAGAATACTTATCTGGCTTACGCATTAGTTGGCGTAACCCGAAGGGGCGACCAGCCTCTAGCGGTGGCGACCACTCGGAGCCTTCGGGCGACCAGCCCCCAAGCGTCGGGCGACCACTCGGAGCCTTCGGGCGACCCTTAACTTTTTCTTCTCAAATTGAGCCAAAGCTTTAAAGTTTTACTCACGCACATACGCGGTTATTGCAAAGGTAAATAAATGCCAAAGGAACGCATTCAATCTGATTATGACAACAAAAGTCGGTAGCATGGGGTAATATTGGTTCACCGTTTTGGCCTCCATATTCTTGCCATTCCTCCCAAACACGACCCATGGCATTGTGCGTGAGCAATGAACTACCAGAAGGATATTAGGCCAGCGGTGTTTGTGGTAACGACCTACGCAGTTATCCGAGAGCCAACCCGAGGCGTATGAGCCACATTTAAACAACGTGCCAAATCCGCCCCATTTGCCGTTGTTTTCTCGGCACGAGATACGAGCATAATTATGGACCGCAAGGATCGCCAAAACCTAGAACCAATAGCCCCCATGTGCTGAGACTATCCCAGGCGCACAAAGAAATGGAACAATGGCAAAGTCGAAAATCTTTAAGACAATAACATTATCGACAACCAACGACCGCCGATCAGGTTGGGGGATAAGTCTATCCTGAGGCTGATCAAAGCGAATCATTGGGTACTTACAGTTTTTCACGGATAAAACTTTCGCAACAACTCCACATTGTAGGAATTTGCCAATTCTCGATCCTCGATGGCAGTAGGACCGCCGGGTCGAGATATTGAGACCTCCTTAAAGGGCCCTCCCACCAGAGACGCAGCTTATGCAACCCGGCATGCGCTTTGAACTCTCAAGAAGACAAGGTCACCCGCTTGCGGTGTTCTCTCGAAACCCGGGTGGCATGGTATCGCTGAGACTTTCTTTGGTATCGGGCGGCACGAAGGGCGGCTTGATCACGAACTTCTTCAAGAGGTTGACATCTTCTGCCGGATATCTTCATGGCCTTCCTCGCTGAAAAGAGACGCTTGAGAGAGCCAAGTGGCGGCTCGGAGGGGAGAACGACTTCGCTCCGTACACCAAGAAGAAAGGCGTCTCGCCAAGAGCTTGACCGGGTGTGGTGCAAGCGACCACAAAGCCATGTAGGAAGTTCTTCAATCGGTAGCGCCCGCCAGGAGTCGATCAAACGCTCTTGTCTTGAGACCCTTCAATACTAATGCATTGGCACGCTCAGCTTGACCATTGCTCTTGGGGTGAGCAACCAAAGCAAAGCATACTTTGGTGCCCATCTCATCACAAATTTCAGAAATGCCGCACTGGTGAACTGAGTCCCATTGTCGGTGATAATGCGTTAGCGATTCCAGCGAATGAATATCCCATGCATAAATTTGATAAAGAATGAAGCCGTGATGCGCGCGACCGCTTCAACCTTCGACCCACTTAGTGAATTTGTCGATGGCGGCGAAGAGGTGGGTGAAGCCCCCGTGGCAGCGAGAACGGACTCGAGATATCGGCCCCGGACCGCGAGCGGCCAAGAGAGCGGGATGGTTTGCGAGCTTGGGCTGGTCGGTGGACTTACTGGCGAAGCGGCGAGCCGCATGTCCTCACCAACCGCATAAGCATCCCGGAGGCGATGAGGCCAATAAAATCCTGGCGAACGCTTTGCCAACCGGCGTTCGGCGGACATATGGCTCCGCTGCGCCTCCATGGATATCGAGAGCGGGGCGCTCCCCTCTTCGAGTGATGCACTTCAAGAATTCGTTTCTACTCCGGGTATAAGTCCCGTCCACGAGTATAGCATTTGGCCTTACGTGCTATTTTCTCAGCTGACGCATCATCGTCGGGGATCACTTGGTCCCGCAGGAAGGCTAGGATCGGATCCATCCACTGATTTTCTCGGCCAAGTGTGGCGAGCACTCGGTGTTCGCCTGGGTACTTTGCTGGGCCAAGCATTTCCCCTGGCGCTGCATTGGCAGGACCGCCGCCTTCCCTCCGGACACGAAATTTGAAGCGACGCCTTGCCTTCCCTCCTGAACAGGAGGTCAGAGCAAAGAACGCCGCAATCCCCGCCTGAGCCGGAGGCCTCGACAGCCATACCATCGTCCCCACCTGAATCGGGGGCTGCGACAGTGACACCATCGTTCCCATCTGAATCATGGGTCGTAATGGACGGCCGCAATAGTCTTTCTTGAAGACCCCGACCGACGAGACGCCGAAGATGCAAGCTGCAGCCCATCGCAAGATGATTATCACGTCGGGGATATGAGTATATCCCAATCCTTCAAAGCGTCGCTCCATTTTCTCCGACCTCGCCAATCGCCGTCATGGTGGGGTCGTGGCATTGATATTCCTTCCTCGCTTGATTGATGACTAGCGAGGAGTCGCCCTTGACTTGAAGGCGCCGGATACCTAGCGCCGAAGTTAATACGCAACCGCCGGCCAGACCTTCATACTCGGCAATGTTATTAGTAGCTTTAAAATCAAGAGCAACAACGTCTTGGAGCACATCACCGGACGGGAGACTAAGATAACGCCCGACCGGCGCCCTCCAATCTGAACGAACCATCAAAAAACAAGGTCCAGGGAGGCGACGCGGGGGCTTCTTCCGCTTCAGGAGTGGCGGGAGTCCACTCGGCAACGAACTCCGCCAGCTTTTGACTTTTGATAGCCGTGCGGGGAACAAACTTAAGATTGAACTCGCCCAATTCAACTGACCATTTGGCAATGCGACCTTCTGCTTCACGGTTGAACAAGATTTCTCGCAACGGATAGGCCGTGACTACAGTAACTTCTCGCCCTTGGAAATAATGCCGCAACTTCCTAGATGCCACCAGAACCGCATACAGCATTTTCTGAGCTTGAGGATATCGAGTTTCCGCTTCATGTAACACTTTACTGACATAATAAACCGGCTTCTGGACACCTTCCTCTCCGCCACCAACACAAATAATGACCACCTCGGGGTAGCGACCAATATACAAAAGCGGCGGTTCACCTTGCGAGGGAAACCGACCTTTGGAGGAGAGGTAAGGTACGCTTCAAATCTTCAAAGGCCTTGAGCCTCATCATCCACTCAAAATGATTAGTTTTCTTCAATAGCTTGAATAGGGTAGGCTCCTTTCTCCCAATCAGACAATAGATCGCCCAAGGAGGCCAGCGACCCGCCAAACATTGAACCTGTTTGAGTCGTCTTTGGCGGCTTCATGTGCTCGATCGCTGCTATTTTATCTGGATTGGCCTCAATACCCCGGTTAGACACCAGGAACCCCAATAATTTACCGGAGGGAACTCCGAACACGCACTTCTCTGGATTCAGCTTCAGGCAATTCTTCCGGAGATTGGCGAAGGTTTCTTCTAAGTCTTGAATCAAGTCTTCACCTTTTTTGACTTTCACGACCAGATCATCAACATATACTTCAAGATTACGTCCTATCTGTGGACGAAAAGTAATGTGCATAGCACGCTGGTAAGTGGACCCAGCATTCTTTAAACCAAAAGGCATCCTAATATAACAATAAACACCCATAGGGGTTACAAAAGCAGTTTTTTCTTCATCCTCCACCGCCATGCTAATTTGATGGTACCCAGAGTACGCATCCAGAAAGCATAATAATTCACAACCTGCCGTAGAGTCAACAATAAGGTCGACTCGCGGCAAGGGATAAGGATCCTTCGGGCAAGCTTTGTTGAGGTCGGTGAAATCGACACACATTCGCCATTTCCCATTGGATTTTTTGACGAGCACAGGATTGGCAAGCCACTCAGGGTGAATGACCTCCCTAATGATCCCTGCGCCCAATAACTTCTCCACCTCCTGCCGAATAACATTTTGCCGCTCCGGAGCTTGCCGCCGGATCTTTTGCCGAACCGGGCGCGCTTCGGGGAGCGTTGCCAAACGGTGCTCGATCACCTCCCTGGGGACCCCGGTCATATCGGACGGTTGCCAGGCAAACACATCGGAATTACACCGGAGGAAGGTGACGAGCGCGTCTTCCTATTTGGCGCTGAGGCTGGCGCCAATGTTGACGGTTTTACGGGACTCGCCCTCACTCAGGGCGACCACCTTAACCTCGCCGGCAGAGCCAGCGGCACGAATCCGGACTGAGGGCTCCCAGTGGCGGCATCAAGACGCCCGGGACAAGTGGCGGCGCTCATATCAGCGCAAACTTATGATAAATATGAGCTTGGATGATCCACGACGGTTATGGGGCAATGAGTTCTCGCATCTTCACCACTATATATGCATAATGGGTCACCGCCATGAACTTGGCGGTGCCGGTCGGCCAAGCAAAGCATTATACGGAGATCAAAATCGGTGACTTCAAAGTCCACCAACTCGAGACGATAATTATCCTTTTCTCCAAAAGTGACAGGAGCGCTTTTGCCCCACGGGATTGCACTAACCGGGGCTATTCAAAAAAGGCAACGACGGATGAAGATCTGCCGCGGGATCTCGAAGAGACAGAAATGCCGTGAGGACAAGATCTTGAAGAACTCCTCCGCCCACCAACACACGACCAACCGGACATTCCGGATGTGGGCGACACCACTGTCGGGAGATGTCAGGGCTAGAGGCGTGTCGGTGGTCACTGATGAAGATGATCGTCTCCTCGACCATTTCAAAGCATCCGACGCGACCTCGAGCTCCGACCCGCTGCACACACCTCCCTCTTCAACCGCTTACAAGCGGTATTAGAGCGAAGGGCGGACGAACCACCATAAATATACGCCAAGGTATGATCCGCCTGCTGGAAAGCCAGCGGGGCGGGGTCTTCACCACGATCACCATCACGAGAGTGACGCTCATCATCACGAGGGCGGCGCTCCTTGATCCGCCGCTCTACCATCCGGTCCACGACGACGGTATCGTGTCATGGGTGTCGATTCGATGAATTGGGCACCAAGGCCCTCTTTCCTTCGCCCGCGGCGTCGTTTCCACGATCGCGGCGGTTATCACGCCGATAGCGGCGATCACCACGCCGATCACGGCGATCATCATCGCGCCGGTCATGGCGATTGCATGCCGATCCGGCAGTCACGCTCGGTGACCGAGCCATCAGCGATCACGCTTCGGCGGCCAAGACCGCGGGTCTCTCTGCCTCACGCTTCGCGCCTTCTTGCCGGGCGGAACCCTTTGAGGTCCCGGCTTCATCCTTGCCTCCACCACAGGGACCAGATCCAGCCCCTCGCCTCTGCGGCCGCGTGCACTTATGCGCGGAAAACAACTTCGAAGTGGTGCCAATAGTGCGGGTGGCCATCTTCTCCTTCATCTTCGCGGTCATGAACGCCTCTTGAGCGATGGCGACGGCCGAGCGCTCGAAATATGGGGAATCGTATTGCGACAATGGCAGAACCGCCGGATAAAATCACGCAGCGACTCCCCCTTATGCTGCTCCAGGGCATGCAGATCATCCTCCACGCCCGGTTGCGCGAAGGAGCCCTGGAAATTAGCGACGAAAAGGCCACACAGTTCCTCCCACGAGTGCACTGACCCTCGCGGGAGGTTCAACAACCAAGAACGGGCGGAACCCGTCAAGGCCGTCGGGAAATAATTAGCCATGACTTTTCCGGACCCGCCGGCTGCTCGCACCACCGTGGTATAAATTTGCAAGAACTCCTCAGGATTGGTAGTGCCGTCGTAACTTTCTATAGGCCGGCGAAACTCTCGAACCCTCCACACGGCGTAACCGCCGGGAACGCGATATCCAACGCCATAAACAAAGCCGGCGCCACCGAACTTCGGCCGAGAGCGAGATAGGACTCTCCGTGAGTCGGAAGAACTTCCGTCTTGAGGCCGCCCGCTTGCGCCCTGTTCTTGGCCGGGCGGCGTGGCACACTGCCGCAAGATCGCCGGCACGCCGGCCGGGCCTCGTCAAGATGACTCCTTAGGTCCTCACGGTTCCTTTCGAGCCGGGACCGCAGCTGCTAGCGCCTCCTCCTCGCCCACGACCTCTGGGCAGGGGACGCCGCCACCGTGGCGTTTGGAGCCTGCGAGCCCGGCCAGCATGCAGAGGCGGAGTACCACCGATACTCTGCGGCCGGGGGCCTACTCGAGTTGGGCCGCACCAACAAGGCAGCAAGATCCGCAGACCAGGGGTGGCCGGGAGTCTCTGCAAGCTCCTTTGGAGGTGGTCCAGGAGAAGGCAGCGGCATCTGGTCTGGCCGGGTGGCGCTTCCATGGCGGCCGGCGTCGCCGGATGCTCCACCGGCGCACGGAGAATCGCCCGGCACCTGCGGGGTGGAGCGAGGCGGTCTTGCGGTCGGCAGATTGTCGGGACACACTCGAACTTGGTGCGACTCTTCTCCTTCTCGATGTTTGAACCCTCCATCTCCAAACACAGGCTGGAAGAAAAAACACCAAAACTTCATGGGAGATGATCGGAGAAACCGACTCATGGCCCCTACAGCGGCGCCCTGCCTGGTGTATTTCAACCCACAGCCCAAGTCTCTGAGCCGGGTTTGGTTGGTAGGGGTGCCTTTGGTGGCCAAGCAAACCCTAACAGATGGAAACCCCAAGACCTCTCACACTAACGAATTCTAGAGTCTAAAATCGAGATGAACACACGATTTTACCAGGTTGAGCCCCTTGAAGAAGGGTAACACCTTACTTCTGCTTGATCTTGGATTGATATTTTGGGCTTGAATTCTGAGCTTGTTGGTGACCGGCTCTTCTGTTGAGTCTCTCTTCTTTCTTTTCTTTTCTCCCCCTCCATCGTATGCCCCCAAGTGCCCTTATATGCCGGGCTTACGAGTCGAATAGAGGAGGATGTCATCATGTTTATCTTACATGCATTTATTACACCTTTGTGCTACCGTTGTCCGTTCGCTCGGCGCTAATTAATGCCGCGCATGCCTTCGCTCAGTTCTTAGGAATGTGACCTCTCTGTGATGTAGGTGAGAGGCGTCGAGAGAGCGGGCTTGTAGCAAATTCCTTGGGACCGACATGCAGTATAGCGGGCTGTCTCTCGACCGCAGATGCGGCGGCGAAACTTCAGGATGAAGCCACCGCATCCCCCTTTGCATGGCGTGAGCAAACGAGTGTGCTCGTCCGCATGCCACGTGGGAAATTGGGCGCCAGGCGGCGGCGTGGTCGCCACTGCCGCTCGCGCGCCACGTGGACCGGCTGCCGATAAATTGAAGGCCTTCGCCAATCGCCGCCGAAGCCGCCACGTGGTGGCGTCGGGCGGCGAGCGTGGTCGCCCACTGCTCGCCGCCGCGCCACGTGGACCGCACCGGTGGGCTGGCCGCGCTTCGCCAGCGCCGCAAAGCCGCCACGTGGGTTGGCGCCGGGCGAAGCAGGCGTGGTCGCCACTGCCGCTTCGCCACGTGACGTGGACCGGCACCGGTGGTTGGCGCTTCAATCGCTTCGCCAAAGCCGCCACGTAAATTTGGCGTCGGCGGCGGCGTGGTCGCCCACTGCGCCCGTAGCGCCACGTGGACCGGCACCGGTGGCCGGTGGCCTTAATCGCTACCGCCAAAGCCGCCCGTGGTGGCGGCCGGAAGCGGCGTGGTCGCCACTGCTGCTTCGCCCGCCACGTGGATCGACGTTACGTGGGCGGGTGTAAACACCCACCCGCTGTCGATTGCCACGTGGGCCCGACGCTTTGTCGGCGAAGAGGGTACCCGGTGTATAATCTGCCGACAACATTGTATGGGTTTGCTGATGGATTGTTCTTCACACACAAGAGGTGCTGTCGAGCAATTTCATGCCTTCCTTCATCCGATTGAAATATTTCCATTATCCAGTGTCGCACTTGTTCGAACGACTTAAACTGTGGCTCTACCAGCTCTGTGACCACAAATGGGCAAGGCCGGTTCAACACTGCCCCATCAGGTCCATTGGAAATCATTCTTTCCCCATGATATATTACAAACCTATCTAGAATTGATATACCTGTCGAAAAACATCAACTATTACACCATGGATTATTAGACCGATAGGACAACTTACTGAAGACTTTTATTAATATGAAATGACCCCTCACTGTATACAATATAGTTCGACGTGACTACTCATTGCATGCTATAAAGTCCCATCGGTACACTCAGTACACACTAACTGCACACTGCACAGTCTGAAGTGACCACTTACTACCTACTTTTAACTCTGAAGTGACCACTTATTGCCCATTATATTTATTAATATTGACACCTTATATGCATGACTGCCTTTTCAACCCGACTTGACTACATACTCCAGCGTTTCGCTATCCGTCTGCACGTTTGAATCTTACCATCTAACACTTAGTTCATACATCACCCCTTCGAAACTATAAAAGGCCAAATCGCAGGCACACATACACATCTCCCACTCACACTTCACCATGGTTGGATCCTCTAGTAGAGCATTCTCGTGGACACCTGATATGAGTAGCGTAGTCCTTTATTACACGTTGAAGGTTACGCGTAATGGGAAAGATGATCCGTTCAAGGAGGAGAAACTAAGTAAGGTGGTGTCCAAATTGTAAGAGTGGCGTTCGACATTATCGAGCCATAACGTGACAACCTCTGGCCTAAGCCTTGTGACCTCTGACGATCTCAAGACACACTTGCAAGGGTGGCGTTAAAGGTATTTCAGGGTGTGCGAATTAGCTGACCACCCTTCTACTACAGGTTTCCCTACGAGAGTTTATAAGATACTGATGCTACTCGATCAGTATGCAGAGCATATTAAGGTTAGTTATTTCTTATTTGTTTACCCTACTAATATTTTTAGTATTATCCATAAGTTCACTAATTCGTATGCTCGTCTTGTGTGTTAGTCATTCCCGGAGGATAAAGAGTTGCTGAACAAAAATATCCTAGAGTTCGTAGCGATGTATATACTCTTCGGCGAGGGTGTGATGTTTGGTTCGCGCAGAAGATATAGAAGAAGATTTAACTAGAGGGGTAGAGATCCACCTAGTACTGTTGTAGCAGAAAGTTCAAGAGTACGTTCAACCACTACCAAGGCGGGCTTGTTCTTAACTATACAAATGACGATGATGATGACGATTTCATATCACCTAGACCTCGACAATCAAGCACTATCATAATAGGCCATTCAAGCACTACTACAACAGGCCGTTCAAGCAACAATGCAAGAGAATGTTCAACCAGTACTGAAGGAGGGCTAGCTCCTAACCATACAAATAACAATGATGATGACAATTTCATACTACCTAGGCCACGAACCTTGCGTCCTTGAAGTTCTCCGAATCCTGACGATAATATTACATTAAGCCCTATCAGGTATCCTGGGGAAGTACCCTGTCAGGAACTAATAGATAACTATTATTATTTTTATTCTAGTGCCCTATTCCGACAACTATGGCCATAGAATGTATTTTAAGTATAGTTCACATGCCATACTATTATAGTTGTTGTATTTATTGCACTTTGTAATATCAATATTGGGTTTTATTCAATGTTTTACTATAATTTGCCGTCAAATTTGTAACACACCAAAAGAGATTGATGAACAACAAAATTTGAATTTTTTGTCAAAAAAAAGGTAACTGACAAATAATTTTGTAAAATACTATATAAACTATCATTAACAAATATGAATTTTTCTGAATTTATTGAATTCTGGTTTAAACTCTAAAATTCTAGTAACTATCAAAATAACACTGACTTTTAATAAATAATACTCACAAGTTACAACGAATTTTCGAATGAAATCAGTGCAAAAATGTTCCTATTGTCACGACTAGTTATCGCCGACAATAGTGCAACGTGCAAAAATGCCCACCATGACTGGTTGTCGCCGAACCGTTGGACGACATTCTATTACCGTCAAACCGTTGGATGACATCCTATTGTTGCCGAATAGTTCAACGACATTCTATTATCGTCACACCGTATGGCAAAATTGATATGTGTCACGTGCTGCTGCCTCGGCTCTGTAGGTGCAACGCTAACCACAGGATTAACGAGTTGTCATCATATAGTATGGCGACAATAGAGTCTTCATTCAGCCCGCTGACGACTACTCATATTTCGCCGTACCGTTTGGCGATAGGGTATTATTTTTACAATTTTTCTGTTTAGCGTATTAACGTCATAATTCCTTTTAAAAATATGTTATTAAAAATTCCTAAAACGATAATAGCCGAATTAATAATCCAATCGATCCAAATTACTAGGCGATTTAGCTCCAGCCAAACAAACCAAGGTGTCGATTAACGTTTGAGGTCAGAATATATGGCATGTCTACATATCGCTATCTATCTAATTAAATATAATGTATATTACATATATTATAGCCGAAGGAATTGGAGCCCTCCCAGCATGTCCACGTGTCGCCGCGTTGATTTGCGAAAAAACCCCTCTGTTTCTTCGAAATTACGGATAGGTCCTTCGTGATTTTTTGTGAGACAAAAATATTTATTTTTCTTCGCGTTTGGGTCTCTGGAACGGTATTTTACGGAAAAGCCTCCCGTTAAGTTCAAATCGCGAACAAGCCTTTTTCTAATTTTTCAGGATAGCGAACAGGTCCAAAAAAATAACAACCAAGTCCCTGCTTCTTACGTTCAGGTCCTTTCTCCGTTTTCCTAAAAATGTTTTCGCCACCAAAAAAACCCGAAAAAAATGTTTTCGTCACAAAAAAAAACGAAAAAATGTTTTCGTCAAAAAAAACACAGATTCATCGAAGGTTTATAGCAACTTATGGATTTGCCAACGGTCATAACCGCGGGTTTTTAAAAAATGTAGATTCGTCTCAAGATTTATAGCGACTGCGGATTGGATTAGTCGGAGGGTCCTAACGACCCATTTTAACAGACTTAACAAAAACCCGGAAAAATGTTTTCATCACCCAAAAACCCGAAAAAATGTTTTCGTCACTAAAAAACATGATTCATCGAAGGTTTATAGCAACTTATGGATTTGCCAACGGGTCATAACCGCGGGTTTTTTTTTAAAAAATGTAGATTCGTCCGAAGATTTATCGTGACCCATAGATTTGCCGGCGCGTCATAACGACCCGTTTTTTTTAACAAACGCAACAAAAAAAACCCGAAAAAAATGTTTGCGTCACCCAAAAAACCCGAAAAAAAATGTTTTCGTCACCCAAAAAAACCCGGAAAAAATATTTTCGTCACAAAAAAAACACAGATTCATCGAAGATTTTTCGCCCTTTTTCCTCTAGGCTATTTTTCACCGGTGGTTGGTTTTGCGAACATGTATTATTACTCAGTGAACGCGTAGAGTATTAAACTCGACAAAAGAAGGTTGTCATCTCTAATAATTTTTTGCCCTTTTTCCTCTGGACTATTTTTGACCGGTGGGTGGTTTTGCGAAAATAAAAAATTATTATTTTTCCGAGTGCATGCTATCGAAATTTAACCGGCGCAGCGTAGCGCGCTTATCTACCTAGTACTATATATTAAAGTGGTAAGGATCGGAAGTTTTTGGCCAGTGCCATATTACCAGCCTCACGGAGTGGTCCTTCAAAAAAATTAAAAATTGCGTTTAGGTCCTTTCGACGGTTTTTTAGTAAAATAGATCCGAAAAATATAAAAATTACATTTAGATCCCTCTGCGGTTTACATTTAGATTCTCCTAGTGGTTTTTAGTACAACGGACCCCAAAAAAAATAAATTACGTTAGGTCCCTCTACAGTTTACATTTGACCCCTATCAGCGGTTTTTAATGAAGCGATCTCAAAAACAGAAATACGTCTCGACAAAAAAAAACACAGATTCGTCGAAGGTTTATAGCAGCCCGCAGATTCGCTGACGGGTCCTGTCGGCGTACTTTACGCCAGAGTACCCTCTCCGCCGCAGACAAGTAAGACCACGTGGCGGCCTGGCGTCTTGGCGAGCGATCAGCCCCACTCGGGAGGCGGCCTACCGTGGCGGCTTTGGCGGCGAAAGCAAAGCGATCGAGCCCCACTCGCCCAGTCACGGCGACTAAAAGGATAAGAAGGAGGCTTCGCCTCGAAGTCTCCTTCCTCGACACTGTTGTGTCAGAGCCATTAATTACGAAGAGTTCTGCTGTCGACACGACGACGGCTCATCTCTCTGACGCCTCACACCTAACCCGTCGCAGGAAAGTCACATCCGGACAGATCGGGCGGCTTAGCCATCTGGCGACCACGGAGAATGAGGCTTGGGGATAGGACTACAAATGATGGGTGTAATAAATGAATCATAGATCAAGATGATGTCACCTTCTCACTGCCCGAACCAAATTTCGCTCTATATAAGAGAGCTCTGGTGCATGGAAGAGGGGGCGGAACAAACTGAGAGAGAAAGAAAGGGAAAAAGAGAGAGCAAAAAAACGAACAGAAAACTTGAGGGAAAAGCATTGTAACCGGCTCAATATACATCAACAAAGATCTAGCAGGACGTAGGGCTGTTACCCACGCTGGGGGCCCAAATCTAGGCACATTGGTGTGTTCTTTGATCTGTTGACCCCTGAATCCCTCGAGGGAGAGCCATTAGGGTGTCCGCGAAGACGCCCTCTACCGAACCTTATTCTCCGTCCTGGGAGAAATCCTGCTGGCGAAATACGCCAATAGGTCCTAGCGGCTTTTTTTTTTAAAAAAAAGCAAAAACTGAGAATATATAAAAAAAAGACAGCCACGGTTTTTTAAAAAAAACACAGTTTCATCGAAGGTTTATAACAGTTCATGGATTCGCCAAAGGGTTTATAGCAACCTATAAACTCGCCAATAGGTGCTAACCGTGGTTTTCTAAAAAAACACAGATTCGTCGAAGGTTTATATCAGCCCATAGATTCACCGACGGGTCCTAACGACCCATTTTTTTTAAAAAAATAAAAACTGAAAATACGACCAAATTTCCCAAAATACATAAAAAATAGCCGCGTTTTTTTTAAAACGCAGATTCGTCGAAAGTTTATAGCAACCCATAGATTCGTTGACGGGTTCTAACCGTGGTTTTCTAAAAAAACATAGATTCGCCGAAGGTTTATAGCAGCTCATATATTCGCCGGCGGGTCCTAACGACCCATTTTTAAAAAAAAATACGAAAACCGAAAGTACGACCAAATTTTTCAGATTTTACATATATCGTCATGCGCAACCCAACATAGCGCGTTATTCTGGCTAGTCTATCTTAAAGCAGAGAGAATCACCGCCTAGGGTAGCCGCCACGTTAGCGTTTTCATGCAAGCGCCTTCACAAATTCTAAAATTATGTTTAGATCCTAACAATTACATTATACGTTAAGACCATTCTACCGTTTTTTTTGCAAAAAAAAAAAAGATCCTCATAGTTTCAGAAATTTGCGTCTAGATGGAGACCAAAATTTGTACATGCGATGCGGTGCATGCGATGGTAAAAAGTCGAGTGGCAATCCATCTCTCGGTGCCATTGCATGCATTCTCTGTTCCGAGAGATGATGTTCGGATACCAGCACGTTAGATACACTAAGGAAACATTATACCAACTTTTATATTAGGATGTAAAATAGATCCTATATTTATAAAAAATTATTAAAAATAAGGCATATAAATTTGGATGGAGAGAATATTAGCCTAGACTATATCCATTTTGGACCATCGTACACACGTAGGCACATCAGAATTCGGAACACTAGATAGACCAAGAATCAGCTAAGCATTCGCCAACCAAGTTAAACCAAGAACGAAAAACATGCCGAAAAGCGCAGGCTGCAAAGTGGATAACGCAAACCAAGATATTCCGGCGGTGCATGCACCTGCACGAATCTAAAAGCCAAGCAGCATTTAATGGGTATTGCTAATTTGATATTACCATCGCTAATTCTCTTGTGAGGATGTATCCATGTGTTGCCTTATGATGCACTACCCTTCGCTTTCCTTTCTTTTCACCTTTTTCTTCTCCTCTAATAAAAAAATTCTATTCGACAATTTCTGATGAGTTCAATTGAAAACTTTCGTCTCGAAACCTTCGAATTTAAAAAATGCTTTTGATTCGAGACTTTTGATTCAAATACTTCTTAATCAAAAACTTGTAGGAAAATTTCAATTTGAACCGTCGAATTAGCAATTCCGAGGTTTAATTGCCTTTCGCTACAGAACAGTCCAAGCCTGCAGCTGCATGTGCCGTACTGTTGGCACTGTGCACCAACCGCTAGCCACAGTCCAATCCATCTCGTCGGCATGTGACAAACATTTCCATAGCATTTCATCTAATTAGCACCACGCTGTGGTTGGTAGGTTGGTATACAGTAAAGTGAAGGATTGAGCGCATCAAAGAGGGGCTGAATTGGTGGCCACACCGAGAGAAAAGTGGATGGGTGTAAGCTAATACTTAAACTTATTTTTTTGAATTAATAAAATAATGATTAAACTGAAAAAATCAATCTAGAATAATTAATTTAAGACTAGGAAAAAAACTAGATTAAACAAGTATACTATAAATTAAGTAGCTGTACGAAAACTTGAAGAATAAAAACAAGTAGATCGGAATTCATACTCATTGATTTATTTTCCAAATTAGAAATAAAAACAAACACAATAACCCCTTTATACGAAAGCATAACCACAAATTAATCGTTTAATTCTTTTCTCAATTTTTCTTCTCTTCCTTCTCTCTTGTTTTCTTTTTGCTGTCCTCTGGGTCGTTGCAGCTGCTGCCAACAGGGTCTCCTGCTGCTACCAGGAACTTCATGTTCTTTTTTCAGCCGCCAGCACCGGACGGAATCTTCACTGCTGCAGCAGGGTGGCTAGGGCTGGAAATTTGGCTCGCAGCTCGGCCAGGCTCGGCTCGGCTCGGCCAGGCTCGCGGCTTGGAGCGGGCCCGAGCCGAGCCTATTTTTGTGGCTCGGTTTTTCAGCGAGCCGGCTCGGCTCGGCTCGCACCGGCTCGCGAACCGCTCATTGGCTCGGCCCAATTAGCCCATATGAGCAAAACCCTAAGCGATACCTTCTGAATTTTGAATTTTTGAATCCTTGATGATGCAATGTCAGTGTTTCTGTTTACTAATTATTCTATTGAACCTCTAGGTTTACTAATTCTGAATGCAATGTTAGTGTTTACTAATTTTGAATGTATTTCTTGAACTCTTGATAATGAATACAAATGCAATTCTGTTTTTTTGTTAGTAATATCTTGACTTTATTACTTAAAAGCTATGTTGTTTATTCATTTATGAAGTTTTATATTAAAACTTGAAAAAAAAACTCTTATTGGTTTGGCTCGGCGAGCCAACAAGCCGACCTCGAGCCGAGCCGAGCCGACTTTTTGGGCTCACCTCAGGGCCGAGCCGAGCCTCGGCTCGCCACTTGACCGAGCCAAGACCGAGCCCCAGCTCCTTCCATGAAGCGGTGCAAGCTAACTGCGCAGTGATGCACTGCCTCAGACGGCCGCCTCCAGCGCTTCTTCTCCGCTTAACTCTCACGACAGCGATGTCGCCTTTGCAAAAAAAAAATTTAATCCAAGTTTTTTCTTAAAAAAATATAATTTCATTCTTCTTGGTGGAGGTTTTTTTTAATTGGCTGACTAGGAGCCATCAGCGAATTTATATAACCATGGTTTTTTCTATAAGAATCAACCCAAAATCTCCCGGGTTTAAAGAACTGGGTTAAAATTTGGCTGGATAGTCTAGATCTAAAGAACCGGCATCCGTGTTGAATTTGTAGAAGAACGTTTTTTTTTACAAAATAACCGTACCTAAACGTAATTTCAAATCATTCAGGTCGAAAGAATCGGCACTGATGTCGAATTTGTGGAACTACATGGTCTTTTTTGCAAAATAACCGGTGGAAGGATCTGTTTGTGATTTAGGAATCTTCCAGGTCGAAAGAACCAGCATCTAGGTCGAATTTGCGGAATTACGGGGTCTTTTTTGCAAAATAGCTGGTGAAAGGACCTGTTCGTAATTTTAGAATTTTCAGGGTCCTTTTTACAAAATAACCAGTTGAAGGACCTATTCGTGATTTCAGAATTTTCTAGAAGGGCTTTTTCGCAAAAAAATGTACTTGGAGGCTTGCATACGCTCTATTTCTTCCCAAATTAATATATACTAGCGAAGCTACACGCTTCGCGCGCGTCGTCGCGTAAATTTCAGAGTATCGATTACGGTCGTGTGAAATTTGAGAAATTGATCACGACTATTTGCTTGCGAAATTTTGTTCAAGGATATTTCGTAAAAAATTGGGTAATCTCGGTTTTTGTTTTTTAAAAAATGAGTTGCTAAAAGCCGTCAGCGAATCTTTGGATTGCTAGGAGTCGTCGGTGATTCTGTGTTTTTAAAAGAAAAACACAGAGGAATCTAAACATATTCTCTTTTTTTTGCATAATTCCCAAGTAATTTTTATTTTTTTAAAAAAATGGGTTGCTAGAAGTTATCGCGAATCTTTGGATTGCTAGAGCCGTCAGTAAATCTGTGTTTTTTTAGAGAAAAACTTAGAGGGACCTAAACATATTTTCGTTTTTTTTGTAATTAGGTTTATTGTGTTTCTTTTTTAAAAAATAGGTTGCTAGGACCTATCGACGAATCTATGGACTGATATAAACCGTCTGTGAATCTGCGGTTCCTGTTTTTGGAAGAAAACAAACGTATTTTTATTTTTTGCGTAATTCCAATCTTCTTGCTTTTTTAAAAAAAAAAGGTCGTTAGGACCCGTCGGCGAACATATGGACCGCTATAAATCATCGGTGAATCTGTGTTTTTTTAGAGAAAACCGCGGAGGGATATAAATGTAATCTTGTTTGTATTTTTTATTTTTTGTGTTAGGACCCGTCGGCAAACCTTTGCGCTGCTATAGACCTTCGACGAATCTGTGTTTTTTTTAGAAAACCGAGGCTGCTTTTTGTACGTAATTTGGAAAATCTGGTCGTATTTTTTTTAAAAAAAATGGGTCGTTAGGATCCACCGACGAATCTATAGGCTACCATAAACCTTCGACGAATCCATATTTTTTTTTAGAAAATCGCAGTTAAGACCCGCTAGCGAATATATGGGCTGCTATAAACCTTTGACGAATCTGTGTTTTTTTGGAAAATCGCGGTTGAATCTGTGTTTTTTTTAAAAAGCGCGGAGACATTTTTTATGTATTTCCTTTTTTTAAAGGTCGTTCGGACCCGTCGGCGAATCCGTGGGCTGCTATAAACCTTCGACAAATGTGCGTTTTTTTTTTTGTCGAGAAAGCAATATTTTTTTCCTGGGGTCCGTTCCGCTAAAAACCATGAAGACCTAAATGTAAACCACAGAGGGAGCTAAACGTAATTTTTATTTTGTTGGGTTTATTTTATTTAAAAACGCCAAAAGGACCTAAATGCGATTTTTAATTTTTCAGAGGACCTATTTGCAAGGAGGGACACCTGGCATGGCCATTGAGCCGGCAATCTCAAGCTCTATAATATATCGCTAAAAACCATGAGGACCTAAATGTAAACCACAGAGGGAGCTAAACGTAATTTTCATTTTGTTGGGTCTATTTTATTTAAAAATTGCCGAAAGGACCTAAATGCGATTTTCAATTTTTCAGAGGACCTATTTGCAAGGAGGGACACCTGGCATGGCCATTGAGCCGGCAATCTCAAGCTCTATAATATATAGTATATATATATATATTATGACCTGCATGCTAATCACATGCATATATGTGTGCACACCTGGCCTAAGTAGGCCGGTTCCAATATATACAAACGCACAACCCAGCACTCACATATGTCATGCATATGGCCTGCTCGCTGCACTCATATGGCTCACTCGCCTTCACAGCCCGCTGATCGCTATGCTGCATTGTCCGTCCACGTGGTTCTCTTTGCATCCTATCTTGTTGCACCTGCATTACTCACATGCTGCTCCTAAGCTATGTGCCTGCAGCGCGATTTCTCCAAGACTTGCGGTTTGCATGTGTTGCTTTGCCTGTGCTATATCTCTATACTGTGTTGCATCTCCTGTTATACATAAAAAAACCAATCCAACATAGTACTTTGACCTTCCATAAATAAAATTTTCCATTGTAAATATTATATTCCATCGTAAATATTAGTGTCAAACTAATTATCACACATATATTGCGAATAGAATTAACATAAAGGCACGCTACTGCTGTACTGCAGCTATGTCGACAAGCCTGCCTATTATTTCTCACAAATAAACGTTGCTTTTGACGTGGTTTCTGATACAAAAATTTGAGCAACGATTCCTATTTTAATATAAATGTAACTCTTTGTAACTCACTTTGGATCGGACCACTGTGCGTTGAATGGAACTGTGATAAGAAAGGGCTCGGGTTAGAGGCTTTAATTTCGTAGTTACAAAATAAGATTAAGGTTAGCCTATGTAAAACTAAAAGTTAATGGCTATCGAATATGTGTGATTTTTTAAACTTATTTAGGTCTAGTTTCAGATTAATAT
This sequence comes from Guadua angustifolia, assembly GCA_036346375.1. NCBI lineage: Eukaryota > Viridiplantae > Streptophyta > Magnoliopsida > Poales > Poaceae > Guadua > Guadua angustifolia. Next base: position 38,319,632 of record CM070521.1, on the reverse strand, counting down.
TATTAAAGTTAGGATAAAATTACTCATCTCTAACAGGTATAAAAGCATATTACTTTTAAGCTGCTTATATAAAAAATATAACGTTAAACTATAGGCTAAAAAGCATGAGCCTAAAACAAACAAAGGCTAACATGACAAATCGATCGGTTTGGTGAGCTTAGGTATTGTTTAGGGGTTTTAAAGTCAGCTTCAGCTTTCGAAAAGTTAGTAAGCCTCACAAACGGATCAGTATTTAAGCGGCTTTTAACATAAGTTAGAAACCACATATAACTAACAAAAACTAAAAGTAAGGTGAAATATGATTTTACCACTTATTGTGGAGATAAATTAGTTATTTACTGAATGACATCTCATAAAAAATACAACTACTTTTTAGTCCAGAAAATAAAAAAAAACTTTTTAAAGAGCTAAGGCTCCCCGAACATCCTTAACTTGTGTTGGCTTTAAAACGAGAAAAAAAAAACTTGGAAACAAAGCTACCACTACCACATGCATGTACCGACCGTTTTAGTTACTAAGGGTGTGTTTGGTTGGTGGGATAAGATTGAATGAAATAGAATGGTTCTGTACCATTTGGTTCTATTATTTCGAGTGAATTGAATGGTTTAGCATTTATAGGGAATATTTCTCAAATTTGTATCACACTGTTCAGGACAGAATGATTCCATTCAAGCAACTAAACACATGGATAATATTTTTCTCGAACTATCTTATACATGTACTATTTAGTACAAGCAACCAAACACACCCTAAATTACCCCAGATAGTGACTCAAGCTCGTGTCTGTGCCACATGAGTTCGGCTATAGCTGCAAGTCCAACATTTTGAATCAACAATTAATGATGTCAAGGTGGCTATAGCTACAAGTTCTACACGTGCCTTGATTGACATGCAAAATTCTAAAATATCATCGTTGTGAATAATATAATATATAATACCTTTCCTAAAGGCTGAAGAATCGCTGGTCTCCTGGACGTTTGAGCCGAGACCGGCTCGAGCCGGCCGGCTCAAAAAAAAATTTGCGTTTCAGTCCTTTTATAAATTATGAATAGGTCTTTCATGATTTTTTTGTGAGAGGAAGATTTTTTCCCCGAAAATCATGTTCGGGTCCCTCGCGTGCCGTTTTACGGAAAGAACCTCCCGTTAAATTCAAATCGCGAACAGACCCTTTTCTAATTTTTTAGGATAGCGGACAGGTCCAAAAACGTAACATTCAGGTTCTTGCTCCTTACGTCTAGGTCTTTTCTCCGTTTTTCCCGGGAAAAAAATGTTTTCGTCACTAGAAATATGTATGCGGCTCTATCTCTAGACTTTTTTCCCAACTCGATTTCCCATTTCGATCTCTGATATTTTTTAAAACATGTATTATTACTCGTTGAATGCGTAGAGTGTTAGACTCGGCAAAAGAAGGTTGTCATCTCTAATAATTTTGCGCCCTTTCTCCTCTAGACTTTTTCCCCGCCGTGGTTCTCCAGCTCGGTCTCCAATATTTTCCAAATAATTCGTCGAAAGAGATATTTCTACAGCTCTATCTCTCTATTTTTTCCCCGTTTCGCTCATTATTTCGACGATTTAGGAAATAAGACGCCGCCGAAAAAAAAGAAAATTTTCCTACGAAAAAACGACGCGCGCGACGTGTTACGCCGTGAAAAATTTTGTGTTCTTTCAGCCGTTTCGCTCATTATTTCGACGATTCAAAAAATAAAAAAACGACGCCGGAAAAAAGAGAAAAATTTCTAGACTCGGCAAAAGAAGGTTGTCATCTCTAATAATTTTTCACCCTTTTTCCTCTAGACTTTTTCCCCGCCGCGGTTCTCCAGCTCGGTCTCCAATATTTTCCAAATAATTCGTCGAAAGAGATATTTCTACAGCTCTATCTCTCTATTTTTTCCCCGCTTGCTCATCGATCTCTAATATTTTTAAAACATGTATTATTACTCGGTGAGCGTGAGAGTGTTAAACTCGGCAAAAGAAGATTGTCATCTCTAATAATTTTTCACCCTTTTTCTTCTAGACTTTTTCCCCGCCGCAGTTCTTCAGCTCAATCTCCAATATTTTTCAAATAATTCATCGAAATAGATATTTTTACAACTCTATCTCTCTATTTTTCCCCCGTTTCGCTCATTATTTCGACGATTTAGGAAATAAGACACCGTCAAAAAAAAAGAAATTTTTCCTCTGAAAAACGACGCTACCGACGTGTTACGCCGTGAAAAATTTTGTGTTCTTTCAATTGCTTAGCCATCATTTTGACGATTCAAAAAATAAAAAACGACGCGGAAAAAGAGAAACATTTCTCTGGCGTCGTAAGGCGGTTACGCCATGAAAAATTTACTAGTATATGTTATGCCTGGAAGGAATGGAGCGCTCCCAGCCTACAAGGTACATTTTTTGCAAAAAGGCTCTCCAAAAATTTCAAAATCGCGAACAGGTCCTTTCACCGTTTATTTTGCAAAAAAGACCCTAGAAATTCCGAAATCATAATCAGGTCCTTTGATGTCTATTTTTCAAAAAGGCCCCCGTAATTCCGAAAATTCGACCCGATGATGGTTTTTCCGCCCTAGGAGATTCCGAATTCACGAACAGGTCCTTTCACCGGTTATTTTGCGACCTCGCCTGCTGATTCAAGACGCCAGACGGTTCTTTCGCCCTGTGAGATTTGAAATTGCGTTTTTTTCCTGAAAAGGCCCTCTGAAAATTTCAGAATCGCGGACAGGTCCTCCCACCGTTTATTCTGCAAAAAGGATCCTGGAAATTTTGAAATCATAGACGGGTTCTTTGCTCTCTATTTTCAAAAAGCCCGTAATTCCGAAAATTCGACCCAGGAGATTCCGAATTCACGAACAAGTCCTTTCACCAGTTATTTTGCAAAAAAGAAACCCTTTAGTTCCGCGAATTTAACACCTGCACCGGTTCTTTCGCCCTGAGAAATTTGAAATTTCATTTAGGTACGATTATTTTGTAAAAAAACGTCCTTCTATAGATTCAGCACAGACATTTTGACATGGACACCGGTTATTTAGACCTAGACTATCCAGCCAATTTTTAGCACAATTATTTAGACCCGAGAGATTTCGAGTAGGTTCTTATAGAAAAAATCGTGGTTACGCAAATTCGCTGATGGCTCCTACCCAGCTAATTTAAAAAAAACACCTCCAAGAAAAATGAAAATGCATTTTTTTTAAAGAAAAAAAAGTTGGATCAAGTTTTTTCAACGGGCGCAGCATCGCGCGCCTCTCTACCTAGTTGTGATTAAGCAAAGAAGCTAAATTCGGATGTGGAATATATTTGTAGATTTACTTTGTTAGATGCGTATACCTTTGCTACTTGCTATTTCTTTCTTAATTTTCATTATTGAAGTGATTAGAGGGCAACCTAGCTAGCTAACCCACCTAAACAAAATTGCATGCATGCACCCTAGTTGCCCCCCTTCACATTTTTTTCACCTTTGAAGGAACTAGGTCCTAGATTTCGTCTTTGGTTTTATAATTAATAACAATTATATTTTAAGAACTAACAATTTTTCTTTAGGTTATAAAAAATAGGTTGATCCTATAAAGAGGTGAAATTGTTGAGCTATAAGAAAATTTGAACATCAAGCTAAAACGAAAGTATAAGTCGTAAGGAACCTTTTCTAGTTTTTTTGCCGATCTAGGTGTATCAGTTATAACAATCTTTTGCATAGGAAGAGTAAATCTAGAAATGGGTTTGCTAAATTTGTTAGGACTCCTAAGCCCACTCAATGCAATTCAAATGTAATGCTTAGGAGAAATAATTATAGCAAAACATTTTCTAGAAATGCTAGATCCTCCAAGCCATTTCATAATTTTAATTATCATATGCTTAGAAGAGATCAAACTAGAATTAGTTTTGTAAAATATCATTGCCTACCTAAGTCCTCTCACTTCAATCCAAATACTTTGCTTAGGAGGAATAATTATCGCAAAACTATTTCTAGTTATGTTAGTCAATTCAATAATATTAAAATTAGGGCTATTTGGGTTCCCAAATCTATTGTGACTAATATTGTTGGACCCAATAAGGATTGGGTACCAAAAATCGTCTAAAAGATTTTTAGGTGATATAAGATGGATTGGATGCTTGGGTTTTTTAAGAATACAAAGACTTCATCAATTGCAAGTTGGAACCAAGCATGAAGATTATCAAGTCCATCATGAGCCAATGCCATCCCGGTAACAAGCAATTTAAATTGATTACTATCTAGCTTCTAACCTTGTGTAGGCTTAAATGCATCAGTATCATGCTAAAATTAATTTAATTGCTTGTTGTATACTTGCTCTCGCCTCTGATCTATTCTCTTGATTGCTAATCTTGAATAAGTTTAAAAGTGGCACATTAAGGGGATTATTAATTCATATCCATGTATATTACATCCCTCACGTGTGCCCATATTAATATAAGTGCATATATATATTTTCAAAATCAAACCATTTAACCAAAAGTCAAAATTTTGTATACTATTTGTATTCTTGTGAAAAACTTATTGAAAAATATATACAAATGCTTTTGAAATGTTTTCCAAAGGTTTTGGGTTCACAAATCTATTTTGTAAAGAAAATGAGTTTTAACTCCAAAAGCTAGTTACTATTATCTTGTTTTGGATTTAAACTTATAATTTTCATAGAATTAAAAGTAAAAGGATTTTGAAAATAATTCCAAAACAAAAATCCTAGAGTTGGTCATTCTTAACAATTTTCGTGTTCAAAAGATTTTCAAAAGACCAACCTATCAAAAGTTATTTGATTTTGAAACTCGCCAAAAAAAAACAAAAAAACTATACTTGACCCATAATGGTCATATTATTGCACTTAGTGAGTTTCATCATTTGAACCAAATTACTACACAAGTAATGGTTCAAAATGGTATTTTAGACTCATACACAAAATTCAAATCTAAAAAATCTTACCCTTCATTTGAATTCTTGTGTTGTTGAATTTGACCTTACTTCTCTTTTGCTTCTTCAAAAAGGACTATTTAGGTCAAAAGTCAAAATTCATATTTAAAAGGAACCAAATTTGTGAAAAGTTTGTAAAAGTATTCTACTATATATTTCAAATGTTTTACAAGATTTCAAAATGAAAAACTCTATGTTGAAATATAATTTGGCTCAAAACGATTTGATTTAATCCAAAATAGCCTATTCTAGCACTATGCTAAAATCGTGGCATTCAAGTTGGATTTCATCATAAATTTTGGCTATAAACCATCTTGATATACCAATCTAAGCCATGAAAAATGAAATTGCACGAAATCCAAGCTGATTTGCATTTTGAGGTTTTTCATGAAAATTCATTTCCGTTTATGCCTCAAAGCGCAATTTACCATAACTTTTAAAATAAAATTTCTTTTAAGAAAATTCTTTTTGCAAAACCTTCTAAATAGTCCAAAATTCATTTCTGAAAAATTTCAAATTATTTGGACTTTTTTTGAATTATTTTTGCCAAAAGTTGCAAAAAGTCTACTGTTTTCAGCCTATCAGTGCTGGTTGCACCGCTCACCCTATGGTCGCACCGATCGACCGGTCACACCGGACCTATAGCGGTCGCACCAGCCATGGCAAGTCTGTTCTGAATTTTTCCGATTTTTTGAAATTGCTTTTGGGATATCTTTTGTTTGGAACTTCCGTTTTCAAAAATTCTTTTTGGAAAATCTTCTTATGATCCCAAAGTTCATTCGTGTAAAATTTCAAAAGCTTTGCAAATTTATTTGAAAGAAATTACAAGTAGTATCAGTTATGACCATTCAATTGATTTAAAGGGTGATATTCACTTGATCTTTTGAAAAGACAAAACTTGCGCAATTCAAATGCAAATAACTCCATGATTCATTTGTTGAATATCTTGGGGAGTTTATTCATATCAAGTTTTGGGCACTTAATTGCTTTCAAGTGATATCATATCTTTAATTTGCTCTGATACTCTTTATTTGTGATTTCAAATAATCTTTGTGATTTTATTGATCTATCTTGAGTTACTATTCTTTTTGATACCCGTGAGTATATATTGCTCTGATACCCATCGATTTTACCGATAATTCCTTCATGTGGTATTAAGTCTCTGTGAATTGATCCTAAGTGGTATCAATTGAGCACTTATTCACTTCATATGCTTACAAGTGATATCATTAAATTTCTCTTTTCTATAAGTGGTATCATGGATTTTATTGCTTATTTCTTCTAGTGATATTCTTGATTATTTGATTTCCTTTTAAGTGGTGTTATTGAATTCGATTATTTCCTACAAGTGGTATTTCATTGCCTCTTTGTAGCATTACTTCGATACCCACATTCTTGTTTAAGAATTTTCCTCTCAAACTAAAATTGTAAGTTCAATCGCTTAAGAATTCTCTATGTGAGGTACTTTTTATGAATTGAAATACATAAAAGAGAAAAATCTCTAAGTGAGCACAGCTTTTACTTGAAATTTGAAAATGCTCATTTCTTTTTTAGTCTTCAAGCAAAACCCTTGAGATTAATTTTACAAGTGGTATCTAATTTCTCAAGTGGTATTTATTCATTTTGGATTCCTCGTTTAATCCTATTAGGCAAATTGTTGGATTCTTCAAAAGAATCATATTGAACATTTGCAAAGCCTAATAAAATGAGGAGTGAATTATTTGAATGTATTTCAAATAAGCCGTGTGATACCCTTACCTTGCTTTTCATGCTTATTTTTACAAGTGGTATCCACAAACCCAAATATGGTCTCTTTTCGAGTTTTCCTTATTTTAGACCATATTTCAAATAAATCAAGTTTTATTTGGCATAAACTTTTTTTCCTTGCCAAGGTCATAAATTTGCATTTCAACTCTTGTATGACCTTCCTTAATGCCAAAAGGGATAGTTAAATGCCAAAAGGGGAAAAATGCTTCAATGAAAAGGGGGAGAATGTTTTTCAAGATATTTTCTAAGTTGGTTTTTCCATTTTTGGTGTTTAATGCCAAAAGGGGGAGAATGTTTGACTAATTCCCTCTTTGTTATTTGAAATTCCCTCTTATGTTATTTGGATAGGATGTTCATATTGTGTTAATGCCAAAAGGGGGAGTATGCTTGTATGCTAAATTTAAGTAATTGATAATAAATGATATTACAAGTGGTATAGAACATTACAAGTGCATTACAAGTGGTTTAAAGCATAGTTTTCATCCAAATAAAATAAAAATAGTGTGAATTAGTGGGTTTGTCATCAATCACCAAAAAGGGGGAGATTGTAAGTTCAAGCGCCTTTGGTTTTGGTGATTGATGTTAATTAATGTTTAAATCTGTGTTTAATGACAAACCTAATCTTTATGAGACTAACATATTTTATTGAGCATACTTTTAGCAGTCTCATATTTAGATGAAAAATGGAAAACCAAGGTATGTATGTGTATTTCTTCTAGTATAAATTGCATACTTTGGATTCAAGTTAAAGTATGAACGTCCCCATTGTATTAACCACAAAACGTGCATCATGTTTCCCAATTCATGTATTACATGGATGCACATACTTAGGGGGAGCTTGTAATTTAACTTGAAAGTTTCGTTGTATTGATCTATTCTTTATTGACACATATAAGGATCAAGACAAAGAAACTAAATCCTTGAGTATATATTTGAATTGTCTAGTTATAGTATACTCATGGTAATATAGGATATGCTCCAATGTGATCAAATTGAATATGTGCATATAATATCCAAGTCAATTATATCTATGCACATATACATATGGGGTGTATTCTATAGTTGATGTCTTGGAGTAATGATCATTTCCACATAGTCTACACATAATGGATCATTACTTTTCATCAACATGAGTATATGAAAACTTGAGTAGTTAATATATACTCATATCAATTTAAATGATAATTTAAATTGAGTTCATTTGTCTTAATAATCACTAAAGAACATTTCATCATGTATTGATGGTGTTCCTTGATTAATTAAGGACAAATGAATAGTTCTTAAGTATAATGAAGCATGTGTTGCATTATTCTACTTAAGACATACTTAAATCATTCAAATTGATTTGGGTTGTGCTCAATTGATCTAAAGGCATCCATTATGTGTTAATGGAGTGCAAGAGATAATTGAGACAACCATGTATCTTGGACTAACTATTTTATGAGTTGTGATTGAGTTAGGTTAAGTCCAAGGATGATTGAGAACGGGATAAAGACAGCATCATGAGGTGATGGGCGTCAAGAGAAGATTCCGAAGATAAAGAAGAGTCGAGTGATGATTCCGAGGGAGCGTATAAGTGAAGATCACAAAGACCCCAAAGGGGATTGCCTGCGTGCGGCGGCAAAGGTATAACTAGATAGGCTAAGGACTTTGTAGTCTTTGAGTCTAGTTTTTATCGCCATACTATTAAGAGGGGTTGAGTCCTAGCTTAAGCTTCATCATGTATTGATGATCTCAATCCCATGTTCGCTCGAGCTCAAATCATTTAGATTTGGTTTTTGCATAAGAGTTAACCATTTGACATGTGTTGCGAATGGGTTAAGCTTATGCTTGGTTATTGTTGGTTTATGCTTTGATTTGCATGTGTTGCAAAGAGGAAGAGCATATGCATTTGGTTTTCGCATAATGCTTTGATTTGCATATGTTGCAAATAGGATAAGCTATATGCGTTGGCTTTTGCGTGAAGATCACTTTTGCATGTGTTGCAATTGTTGAAGCTTCATGTTTTGTTTTTCTTTGCAAAACAAATCTTTCTTAAATCAAAGTGTTGCTTGGAGCTAAGTTTTGCATGTGTTGCAAAAGGAGAGAGCTCAAGTATGATTTGGTGTTTGTGTGGTTGTATGGTGCTAAAGGCTTGCATGTGTTGCAAGTAGAGAGCTAATACGTGTGATTTGGTTTTTGGTATGGTTGCATGAAACTAGAGAATTGCATGTGTTGCAATTAGAGAGTTCATGTACCTTGATTTGGTGTTGCTTGGAGCTAGACTTTTGCATGCATGTGTTGCAAATAGTAGTGCTCAAGCATGAAATATGTTTAATGTATTATTTGTAAGTTCGTTATGCGAATAAACTGAGGTTTATGAGTTCGGAATCCCGAGAGCATGTGAGTAGGGCTTGCAACGGGTGTTTGCAAGTTGACTGGGTCTCGTGTTGACCTTCACATGGCTAGGGGGATTAATCTCATAAACTCGAATTTGATTTGCTTAATACGTTTTGCAAATAGATCTTGAGTTGATTGCGAATTGTGTTTTCGCAATTTGGTTGAAATTCCTTGAGTATGGGCTAAATTGGTGCAAATGTGTTTTGCACGAGTGTATGATCATGTGTTGATCATCTAATAACTCAAAGAATAGTGTTTTGTTTTTCGGAGAAAAGATTGCTTAAAAATCGGATTTGAGTCAAGACGACCGACCCCATCCGTGCTATGGGCGAAGCGGTAGCACCGCCCTCTGGCCGGCGTAAAATTTCCAGTGGAGGTGTTTTTGCATCGTTGAGGGTGGTGCGACCGGACTTCCTCCGGTGCGATTTTTCCAGAAAGCGTGTTTGTGCTCGATTGAAGGCGGTGCGACCGGAGGTACTGCGGTCGTACCGGTGAGCGGTATGACCGGACCATATCCGGTCACACCGGCCGTGTTAACGGTCACTTTTTCGACTGTTGCTCTATGAGGGCCGGTCAGACCGGTATGAGTCCGGTCGGACCGGATTTGCTGATTTTTGCCCGAAATTGCCACCAAACAGCTAGTTTTCTTTGGGGGGTTATAAATAGACCCCATGGGGGGCTTGGGCAGGTGTTGCTGTGCTTGTGAGGTGTTTTGGCTCTTGTGTGAGTATTTGGGAGGTGGTTTGCATGTGTTGCATCCCCTCAAGTTGATTCTTGAGCTAAGAGTGAGACTAATTGCATGTGTTGCAATTAGGAGTGGATTGAGTGACCTCTTGTGCATGTGTTGCACTTGAGGGAGGCCTTGGTGCATGTGTTGCACTAGGTGATCACCGGAAGCGCATTCGTTGTGCTAGGTGAAGTTCAAGCGAAGGATTCGGCTTATTACTCTTGGAGGTTGCCGACTCCTAGACGGCGTAGGTGTCGTGCGCGGGAGCTCTCAAGGTTGTGAGAACCCCCGGCGAAGTTTGTGAAGGTTCGGGTTGAGCCTACGCGAAAGCGTGAAAAACCACGACTAGTGAATCGAGGCGGGTGCTCGAGTGGGAGACGGTCCAAGGGTTTGGGCTTGCCTCAACGTGGACTAGGGGAGACCGGCAAGTCTCCGAACACTACGGAAAAATATCGGTTGTCTCTTGTCTCATTTATATTCAAGCATTTTAATTATTGTATATTGATCAATTGCTTGAATGTATTAGAATTGCTTAGTATTAATTGATTGTTCAATTTAACAATTCTAGTGTAGAGACATAATTTAGTTAGTGCACTAGTGAGCCTAGTTGATTTAGGCGTTAATTGTCAAAACTTAGATTATCGCTTCCGCATATATATCTTTAATTAAATTTTGACATAAGGGGTTGATTAGAGCGAATTGAATTAGTAAGCGATTAATTTTATAAATGCCTATTCACCCCCCTCTAGGTGCATCCTCGATCCTACAACTGCGGAAGCACCGATAGACGATACATATCACCTACCGCGCTTTCTACAACACCGCACCCACCACAGCGTATGAGCTACCGTGGTACCTGAGCTCGGTGGGGTGGGGTACCATGGTGCTCAAGCTCAGACGTACTTGCTACCATACCCGAGCTTAGAAGGAAGGTGGGCTCACTACTTGTCGCACTTGTTGGGAAGCTTACAGTGGATAGAGCCATTACGATGCAGACAACCTACTGCGGTATGGAGAGCGCGGTAGTTGACATGTTTTGTTTGCTAGTGTTTCTATGATCGAAAAGGAGCTAGATTTGTAATTTTATTTGAAGAGCACAAAAAAATGATAAAGAAGTGTGCTGTGTACATGTCTTGTTTGTTTTTTTTGTTTGTTTTTTTTAAGTTAGTTCCTAAACGGGTTGAGACCTGGAGAATTTTTTTATTTAATATTTATTTTAAATCTTTTTTTTAAAACTAATCAAAAATACCTCCTGTCGTCCTAGTATGGGGCGATCGTCCCATACTAGGGCAACAGGTGCCTCGCTTAACGCTCCATAACGACGAAATTCCAAATTTTTAACGGCAGAGCAAAAAAAATTTCAAAATAGACCTATCGACCTATCGCCTCAAAGACGGGCTAAGAGAGTTATCAGAGCAATGTTTATCAGAGCAATTTTTTTTTGCAATTTTGTTGTATTCATCCGAAAAATTACCCAAAAATTTTTTTGATGTAATGAATGAGATCGGTGCCAATTATCAAAAATCAGGAATAAGGCAAAATCGGAGAAAAATACGGAATCACGGATGAGATGGCGGATCTTGCTTGGCATGAAATGCGGCGAAGTTGGTAGACGTTATTCGACACGGTTGCGAAAATCGAAATGGCACTCGCGGGCCACTTAAACCGCTGAACTCGAGTTCCGCGATTTCGCGGTTTTGTGGTCATGAAAGTGTTTTTTCGATTTTTGCAACTTCGCCGGCCAACGACCGCCCAGCTCGCCTTACAAAGTGGTAGCTCGCTATGAGGTCGCCTTGATTTTTTTCAGATTTTTGGGTCAGATCCGCACTCACTTGGGCTACGAAACCCCTAAATGGCCACTATTTCATGGCCAGGGTCATGAGTGCCTTTTCCGATTTTCGCAATTTCGCGTCGGGTAGCATCCGCCATCACGCCTGACATAAGTGGTATCCCGCATTATGAGGTCACCCGTTATTTTTCTCGATTTTTGGACCCTATCCTATGGGCCCCATAAGGCTACAAAAATCCCTAATGGATGCGATTACCAACAAAGTAAAATAAATTTTCCAGTTTATTACGTCACAAGAAGTTTTTTTTCGGGTAAGTTTTTCCGGTTGAATACAAAAAAATTGTTAAAAAAGTTTTTGCTACAGTAACATGTCGCCCCCGTACTAGGATAATAGGTCTATTTTCAAATTTTTTTTTTGCTCTGCTGTTAAAAATTTGGAATTTCGCCGTTACGAGCTGTTAGGCAGGGCACCTGTCGCCCCATACTGGGGCGACAGGAGGTATTTTTGCAATTTTTTTTCCCGTCGATTAGTTTTGAAAAAAAGATTTAAAATAAATATTAAATAAAAAAAATCGAGAGCTGGACGCCCGACTGCCTTACTGGCCTAATGCCAGTAGCCCGCGCGGCCCATAAGCCTGCACGGCCCGTGATGATGGAGTCATCTTATCGGCTCGCCGACGCGTTCGACGGTGGCACAGACCAACCTAGGCCGTCGCTGTCGTCCTCCAGGCTCCAGCTCCATCTCCATCTGCTCCGGCTTCACTCCGCTGTCGACTCGATCTCTCCCGCAACTTATTTTCTTCCTTTCGTTCCTTCCGGTTCGTGATTTCTTCGCCGCATTTCTTGAGTTCTTGGGTTCTTGTATTGGGCGGGGGTTCTTGATCTTGGTTTCTTGCCTCTGCAGGGAGGGGGAGGATGGATGCGTCGTCTATAGCGCTGTTCAACCAGCTCAAGGTATCGCGAATCGCTCTTCTATTGCTTGTGTTCTTGGTTTCAGCATTTCGTCGATCACCCTGCGTGTGCTGAGGGGGGTTCTGATTTTATCCCCATTCTTTGTCTTCATGGATGTAGTAGGAGTTACCCTTGCGTTATTGACATGAATTGTGATGGGAATTGTTAGATCCTTGTGTCATGTGCCGTACCGGTTTTTGTATTGATAATCTTAGAACTGATAGTAGGGACAGTGTTTTGCTAAGAAGGCTTGTGCGATGCTTATCACATGAAAAAAAAAAACAGATTTCGCGTGGCTTCTTACTCGCAGCAGAATGAACTACAGATAGAAGCACTAGGATTGTGAAATACATTTTAGCATAGTGTTCGAATTGTGTGTGTGTGTGTGTGTTTTTTTGGGGGGCGTGGGTTATGATCCTAAGAATAATCGTGTGCCTGTGTTATTTTCTTGGTTTGCCATCATATGAATGATTCTCATCACAGCTAGTGTAATCGCATTCGGAGGCACTGTGTTATTTCTATGAAAGAGCTGAACCCTCTGATTCTTACAACAGGCTGCTCAACCATTCTTCTTGCTGGCCGGGCCCAATGTGATTGAATCAGAGGAGCATGTCCTGAAGATGGCCAAGCACATCAAAGGCATCACAACCAAGTGAGCAACCAGTCATTGTTTATGTTCACTTATGTGCTAAATTAGTACCTTAGTGTAGCTGTTTGTTTTCCATATCAGGCTTGGACTGCCACTTGTGTTCAAATCCAGCTTTGATAAAGCAAATCGTACATCATCAAAATCATTCCGTGGTCCTGGTCTGGAAGAAGGTTTGAAGGTGTGGCATATTTTAGCCTTCAAACTAGGCAATCCCTACTTTTAGATAGCATTGGTGTTCCCTACAATGCACAAGTTAGTACATGCAAATTCATGTCTAGTCATAGTTTCTCTTATGTGAGTACTTGCAAATTCATCATCAAAACTTGTATGTCTGCAATAATTGATGGTAGTTGCCTTCTGTGTCGATTTGTATTTGAGTGATTATCTGGATTTTTTATGGGTAGCGGCTACACTGTTAGCGGTATCTGGTTGAATACCTAGTGTGTATTGTTATTTTGGCATAGGTTGAAGTTCCATGAGAAATAGTAACAGTTTATTAGCCATATCTGTTTCAGAGCCAATGTCAATTCACTAACCTTTGTTCTGTAAGGGGTTATATCTGTGTCACGTGATGTATATCCACTAACTCAGACCCACAAGCTATCCACGGGACCACGTGACAGGAGTGTGTTTCATGTTTTATTGTTTTACTCTTTTGTCTCTTCTTGTATATAACTTTGTTGGTTGTGCTTGCTATATTAATGCATTAATAATTTTGCTGGTCAGATCCTTGAAAAGGTGAAAGCTACATATGACCTTCCAGTGGTCACTGATGTGCACGAAAGCTACCAGGTATCCATTTGGTTGCATTAATCTTGTTATCCAAGGAATTTTTTTTTCTGCTTTGAAGACCAAACTCTGCTGTGTTAATTTCCTAATTTTCTTCAGATCTTAGCATTGTCTATTAATTATGTTTCCATTTTATTGGTAGATTTTTTTTAAAAAAAATGTTACTGTAAAGTGTCTGAAATTGTTTTAGATTCATAACCAGACTTGCTTCTCATTTTGCATTCTGAGAGGTTTACTGTTGCTTAGCTGGTTATCATATGCAAAACTTGTTATCACCATTAGCCCTTCTTACTCTAATCAAACAAATAATCTTACTGCTACATGTGTTTGTTGCACTTTTCCTTCATTGGCCCTTTTGAATTCATGATCTCCCAGTACATATCCTTTGCTCTGAAGGGATAGATGGTTTCTAACTAATTCACTAAATCAGTGTGAAGCTGTTGGAAGAGTTGCTGACATTATACAAATTCCAGCTTTCCTTTGTCGCCAGGTACAACTCTCTCTCTCTCTCTCTCTCTCCTCCTTTTTTTGGTGTGGTAGCAAACTGTACTACTGTCAGCTATTCAAGCATGACTCTGCATTTTTACCTTACATTTTGCATACCTAATACAAAGACATTACTATGATAACAGACTGATCTTCTAGTGGCAGCTGCTAAGACTGGAAAAATTATCAATATCAAGAAAGGACAATTCTGTGCTCCTTCTGTAAGTTGCATTTTAAGTTGGTAGTCTTGGTGAAATCTGAATACTCATACTGTTGTTGCTACTTGCTAATTGTTCTGGAAGTGGAAGCTATTTGCTCTTATCTGGAATTTTTCATTTACTGAGATAAATCAAATTCCAGGATATTACATTGCATAGCAGCTTGGCTTAAATTTATTGAATTTTCACACAACTTCAGCAATCAACATGATGTCTAATGAAACATGAAAAAGCAGGCTATTAGTTTCCTTTCAGTCTGTCACCATTTTGATGACCCAACCTTCACTGAGTATTTCTATCTCTCTTTAAATAATATTAGTTTTAAGATGGAACATTAAACTATATATTTGGGCTACTTCTTAAGCAGATATTATGTCTGTTATGGAAAAGTGTTGATCAACACATCTGTTGTTTTTTTATTACTAGAACTAATTTTTGAGACATGAAAGATATGCGATCACTTAAGAAGTAGGAATTACCTCCAGGTTCAAGAAAACTATTTTACCAAATTGAGTTATGCTACTTTTCCTGAGGCTTCTCTACATAGCTTGTCAAAGTGAAGCTGAACCTTTCCAGGTTATGGTCAACTCCACAGAGAAAATCAGACTTGCTGGAAATCAAAATGTGATGGTCTGTGAGCGTGGCACCATGTTTGGCTACAGTTAAGGCATCTTCTGGTTCTCTTTTCTGTGCATTGCCCACTTTAGCAACAAATAGAAAGAAAACAATAATAGATATTGTTCTATGATACATCTTTAGGAAATGTATTTCAGTTACTAGGATGTGCTACTCTTTCTGGACACTCCAACAGGATGAAGTCGCATCAGAGGGCCGAATGCTTCTCAAAATATTTGATGTATGTTTGGGTTCCCTAGCCATTTTAGCATGTTTGAAGTCACAAAATAGAAAGCACCGGGAGTCAGATTAGCGTAGCCTGCTGATCAGCTGCCATACAACAAAAAGCAACATGATCATTTGTTGGTTGGAGCTCAAGCTGTAGCATGTAGGTCTCCTTGTTTAGGTTCTGAAGGAAAAATAACCAACTGGAAGTTTTATGGCTACACACCAACTACTTTCATCACATACCTAATTTTAGCCCTGACTATTAATAATTATTTTTGCATTGCTCTATGAAGATCAAATTTTGTTTTCATTCAACATGCAGATGATCTAATTGTCGACCCAAGGAACCTTGAGTGGCTTAGGGAAACTAATTGCCCAGTTGTAAGTATTAAATCTGACTGCTGTCCATAACTGCATAATCCACCTTCTGTCTACACCTATCCACCTTGTGTTTCTAATCGATGAACGTCCCCCATCTAGCTTGTTAATATTGCTGATATTGGGGCAGGTCTGGCATTTGTTACGGAATGGTATTTGGAAAAGTAAAATTAACCTAATATTTTACAAGGATGCAACTCAATTATCATAGTGAGAATGATGGCTATTTAGTGTCAATTTAGTGATTTTGGCCTACAACAATTTTTCTCCTGATTTGGTGCACTTGACTCGACATGACAAGTTTTATCCTGCCAATAATGAATTTATATTGTCTAGGGATGAGCCAGATGGTTGTTGTTTCATTTGTGAGTTCAAAAAATTCGAATTAATTCAGGTAAACATACATCTTCCAATCAAAACAAGCATATGTTAAGAACAAAGGAATTTCAACAACATAACAACCAATCCAATATGAAAATAAATTAACTTAAGTACTTTTTTCCCCTTTTCACAAGAAAGTGATTGTATTTCTAGCTGATGCTTTGGGAATAGTGATTTTTTTTAAAAAAAAAACTTTCTCATTCATTTATTTGTTCTTTTGTCATTTTCATACATGACATTTCAAAAAAAAAAAAAACCTCCAATATCGCATTATGTTGTAGCATCAACTATGATACTAGACCATTCATGGAGAAGCATGCATTTCAGGTAGCTGATATTACACATGCTCTGCAACAACCAGCTGGACGAAAGGTATATATTCTAACTGCGGTGTACCTCTGTTAGTTTAGGCAACATACCTAGCTTTGACTACTGGCATTTGGTACTAAGCGAGTCTAGTGTTCATTAGTGAAGAAAATCATCATTAAGGGAAACGTTTATCTTTGATGATTGCCAATAGTTCACATTGACATTTGTAGTAATTGACCAGCAGACTTTATTGCCTTGTAAAATTTGCATGCAACCCATTTTTTGTTTTTAGAGCACGTTGTTGTTTCAGCTTCATTTATCTATATTTCTGCAACCTTGGCCAAAATCCTGGGGTAATATCCATAATCACTCAAATCTGGTATAGTAACAGGAATGCAGACCTTTGGAATGATTTATTATTTTCAGTCACTATTATGCTGAACTATCCCCTAATATGGAAGCCAACCATTAAAACATTGATTAGTTAATTATACAATTTCCAAACTAGCTCGTAATGCATAGCATTGTCTTTTGAGGATGTTAATTTCTTGAACTGAGCATTTTTTTTTTTGGGGTTCTGTTTTGTTACTTTTCTAAGCTTGATGGTGGAGGTGTTGCAAGTGGTGGGTTACGAGAACTAATACCATGCATTGCAAGGACTTCTGTTGCTGTTGGTGTTGACGGTATTTTCATGGAGGTAAAACCTAAAAGACACAACAGAGAAAAGGAGGAATCTATGATGTTGCTTGTTCCTTCTAAATTATATTGCTGTTATGCTCCACGAAGAATAAAGATATTATAACTTTAAGGAATTTGATGCATAGCCCCATGACAGGTACATGATAATCCCTTGAATGCACCATGTGATGCCCCAACTCAATGGGTACTTGTCTCCGTCCTTTGTTAAGCCAGTTCATCCATGCAATGCATTCTTCTCTTTCATATGTCACAACATCCATGATATATCTTAATAAAATCACATGTTATTTATCTGTACTTATGTTTTTATTAGC
Organism: Guadua angustifolia; assembly: GCA_036346375.1. Classification (NCBI taxonomy): domain Eukaryota; kingdom Viridiplantae; phylum Streptophyta; class Magnoliopsida; order Poales; family Poaceae; genus Guadua; species Guadua angustifolia. The sequence continues at coordinate 38,302,038 of CM070521.1, read as the reverse complement.
CATTACGCAATTTGGAGGAGTTATTGGAGGAAATGATTGCAATTGCTGTAAGTTAAACATCCTTCATTCAGTTATCTGATTTTTAGAGGATTACTTCGATAAATGGAAAGCTGAATCTCTCAGCAAACTTATCCTTTCTTTTTCTTTGTGCGAAGCGAGTCACCAAGGGAAAGAAGCAGTTCAAGATCGATCTCACTCCATTCCAGGAATAATCTGGTTCCATGAATAAGAAAAGTCACCGTGCCGGTCCATTGATTTTACCAGCATAGTCATATCAGGATGAATTGCTGTGTGCCATCCTATTTAATTATCAAAGCAGCTGTTGTTTGTATTGGATTGCCTGTATTTGTTTTTTTTTTCAAGCATAAGCATAGCTGCCGTAAATAAATATTTTCATTGCTGAACTTTTCTGAGTGAAAACATCTCTGCACCCGTGTAATTTTCTTTGAAAGTAGTCGAACTGTTTGGTCTGTTTATCAGTTGAACCACGTTTTTGGACAACCTGTATCCTTTCAAAGAACCATAGTTGTCACGGTGGACTGCTTGGATGCCTAGGCGTCCGTCTAGACAATGATTAGACGATGAAAATAATAAATAATAAATAATACCTCATATGAAAGGAAATTAGAGATGACAAATAAGCAAATAAGTAGTTTCAAATAGAATAACATAAATAGTTCTAAATAGAACAACAAAAGATACAACTAGCTTCAAATAGCATAACAAAGTATCAAAATTCATAAATCACAACAAAAGAAAAAAAGGACATAATGCCACATCACATAGAGTGAAATACTAACAATTTCAATCATCATTCAGCTCCAAGCTATGCCTCTCAATATTTTCTTCACTGCTCTCTTGGGAAGGAATATGCGGTGCTCAATCGAAGTCATCTTCAACATCCTCATCGTTACACACAATATCCTCTTCTCCTTTGTTGGAGCCTAGCTCATGGGGGGTAGGTGTAGCAACTCCAAGCCTAGCATAAACATGCACTTCATGTTCACGAGCTCTCCTATGAAGGTTGCGACCCTGAAGAGAGGATGATGCACCAATAGCTTCATCAACATGAGCCCATAAAAGATCATCTTCACCGGCATGCACTTGTTCAACATCCTTATTGGTCCATTCATTCTCCCATTGAAATGTTTCTAGAACCAAATAATTAGAACCACTTTCTTCACGAATCTTTTCAATCCTATATGCGATCTTTGTGTTGACTGAATATAGACCAAGTCATTCAACCTCTTGTGCTCCAACCGGTTCCTATTTTTTTGTATGAATCTATAGTAAAAAAGAATGGTAAAGTTTTAAATTTGATATATATTGAAAATGGTAAAAATATAGCTTATAGAATTTAAATACTTACAAACTCAAATGTACTCTAATTGCGCTCGCAACCGGAGGAGGAACAACAAAGATCAACAATCCGCTTTGCAATCTTTTGGAGAGGCAAAGCATGGCCACCATATGCTTTCCACCAATCAACTAAAGCCAAATATAAAAGTCTATATAAGATAAAGATCAAATGTCATATTGATTATTGAATACACTTAGGATTTAGGACTTATGAGGTTTCTTTATTTTTCGTTGCATGATCGCTAGCTCGTTATTGAAGCTACCACGGGTCTGCTCATAGTCATCAACTAAGACATCAATACTGCTTAGCAAGTCCCTATCACCATAACACATCTTTGCAACACTAAATTAAATGTCATGCATAGATGAGCTGCATAATCTTCATCCTTCTCTAAGATGTCAGAAAACCTAGATGGATTCACAAACAAAGCAGCCCCATGTAGCTTTTGCTTCATTTGACACTCCCACCGATTGTCAATAATGGCTAACACTTTATTTAGCAATCTTCCCTTGTTTGCAGCTAGGAAAGATTCCTTGATTTTGTTCTTAGCCATGTCCATAGCTATGGATAGCTCCGGCATTGCGGGTTTTTCATCATCATCAACAAGTCTCAGGACAATTAGGAGGGGTTGCGACGCTCTCATGCAATCTTCCACTGAATTCCAAAATGGCATAGCAAGGACAGTCGTTGCTACATCCTTCCCAGCTTCTGTCCCAAACAATTTGGCTCTATTCCAATCGTCACTAACAAAGAACTTCCTCAAAGCATCTTTATGTCTGTACATGCTCTGCAAAGTGAGAAAAGTGGTGGCAAACCGAGTAGTCGCGGGTCTCACAAGATCCTTACCACCCGTCGCATCCCTCATTGTAGCAAGAAGTCTCACATGCCTATAAATGAAGGTTGTGACACGCTTTGTTTGGGCAATGCACTTCCTGAACTCCTTCATCTTGCCAATATCCTCCAACATAAGATCCAAGCAATGAGCAGCACATGGTGTCCAATATAGTCTGGGAAATCTCTTCATAAGAATCCTTCCTGCGGCCTTGTAGTTAGCCCCATTGTCCATGACAACTTGCACAACTTTGTTCTCGCCGATCTCTTGAATTCTCTTCTCAAGTAAACCTGCCAGCAACGTTGCATCATGTGACTCACTAGTGCATCCACACTCTCCAAGAAGAAAGTCCCCTCTAGGCAATTGACAAGGAAATTAATTAAATGACGACCCCTCTTGTCTGTCCATCCATCTGATATCAATGAGCAACCAAAATTCTTCTAAGCCAACTCTTGCTTCTTCCTTATTTCACTAATTTGTATTTTTGTTTTCTCAAGATATGGCACCCTCAACTCATAGTTACTAGGAGGCTTATAGCTAGATCCATACTGTGCAATAGCCTCAACCATCACCTCGTAGCTTCTTGAATTTGCAACATTCAATGGAATGCCATTATTATAGAAAAACTTGGCCACATACATATTAGTCTTCTCCCTATCTTCTTTTGGTCTCATACTTCGCTCGATGCTTATTTGAGAAGCCCCCCCCCTTCTTGTGTCTTTCCCCCACAACTTCTTCTGGAGTCTGTAAGTACATTTGCGTGACTGTTTTTGCGATCTTGGTTGGTGGCTTGAAAAATGCCGCAGAAGCCTTTCTTTTAGCAGTCGTCCCAGAGCTTGGAATTGAAGTGTCTCTGGAACTTACTGTTGAAGAACGACTTGGACGGGAGACCCTATTTGAAGCTACCTCAACCTCAACTTCATCACCATTGGCACCAGCTCCAGCATCCTCTTCCTCATCATCTAAATTAATCTATGTCTTTCTTGAAGTCTTTTTCACCTACTCTTGCATCTTCCTCATAATGGCAGTTGTCGTTTTAGGGCACTTCTGCACATCCCCATAACCCCCTATGAGATGTTGCTTCAACCTCTTGATCCCCAAGTGCAATTGCTTGCCACAAAGACTACATTCCACCAAATCTTTGTCCTCAGTTGGCCAAAACCCGTATTTCCATCCAGGATCCTTAGACTTCACCTTCTTCTTCGGATCATTTTTTGGATCAGATGTATTGGCAACATCGCCGCCCTCGGCGACGGCGACAATTGGTGCTTGATCTACCATGTATCTGTACAAAAGAAAGTCACACACATCAGCACAAATTCACATTCATCAGTGAGTATGAAGGGTAAGCATTAGACTATCAGAGTCCATATACGTGCACAAAACAAACATCAAACAGGCATACAAATTCATCCTAGTCCATTTACCTTGCAAACAAGCATAGAAACACCAAGATGCTGCAGGAGTTATGTTTGGTGCATTAGTACTTGGTAAAGAATATGAGATTGAACCAATTAATTATTCCAAGAACAGCAAGCAGAATGATGAAAACTTTCATGAGTCATATAAATCTCATGGCAGGGTTGTTGCAAGTCCTTTGTTATCTGAAGAGCACCATTATCTGAATACACATAGAATGGAATCTGCAGCTAAAGTAACGGACTCCTACGTGTCACCTGATCCAACTGCAAACATATTGACAGTAAAGATTCATTGTCTTCAGAAAGATCTACTGGTTTGGGGGTTTGCATGTATGGCACAAACAAGCAGAGGGAGGGGAGGGGGTGATCAGGGAAGGAGGGAAGATTAGCAGGCATCACTGCATCGGCATTAAAGCGGAGGAAGGAGGGAAGATTAGCGCATCAAAGGCTCAAAGCAAAGGGAGGAGAGAGGAGCAGAGGAGGAGGAGGGAGGAGCAACGGGAGGAGTAGATGGAAGGGAAGGGGATTGGGAGCTAAGGGAGTTCTCACCGGAGGTCCTGAGCTGTGGCGCGGAGGCGATCCGACGGTGGAGGCGGAGCTGCGGTGTGCCGACGTCTTCTCTAGGGTTAGCCACTGCGGCACTCTCTGGTCTTTGGCTCAAGTCCTGTAGAGGCGCAGTGGCGATCCGACGGTGGAGGCGGAGCTGCGACAACTACGCTCTGGAGGTGGAGGCGGAGTTGCGCGTCTATAGTTCGTCTACTGGTTTGGTCTCTAGTCTCTGCGCGTCTGCAAACCCTTATCTTCTTAGCTCTACGTCTCGACGGCTATCCAGACAAGCACTGCGACGCCCAGTCGGCCGACTCGTCGCCTGGACGCCTGGGCAGGGGCCTAACTCGCTCCAATCGAGGCGGCCGACCCAAACTTCCAGCTCCTGCCGCCTAGACGACTAGACGTCGCCTAGTCAACGCCTTGACAACTACGCAAAGAACACACTATTGTTACCAGCCTCCTACCTCTGTTTATCCTGATGATGAATCGCTACAGGTGTAGAACAATATCGAAGGACGATGTTAAGCATCTGACAGTGCAATTTACCTGGCAAAAACATATTGTGTAATGCTTTTTTGCAAGTGAATGTGATGATTAAGGGTTATCAAAAGGCAGTCTGTCTTATTCGTCAAATGAGTCATGAGTAAATTAGAAGAGGATTCTACTCGAGGTAAACCAAAAGAAAATAAAAACGCACTGAATAAGCTTTAATCAGCAAGTGCTGGAAATTTGAATGACACTGCTAGCTTCCTTCCAGCGAGATTGCAACAACGCAACGGTTTGCTGGCAGTTTTGAGTCCAGCAATCTGGAATTCTGGATACATACAAGATAATATAAGCACTTCACTAGTTGCTTATGTTACAGCCTTTGCCGTCTACTCCTTTTCCTCGTGGGTATTTGGCTCTGCTTCGAGAGCTTTTCCTCGTTGAAAGCCTTCACCATGTTGTAGACCTGAAGTGAAGCATACATCTTACTGTTCTGACTGAAATCAGGACAATTTGGCATTCAAAATATTTGAATTGTTATTACCTTACGAATTCCTGATGTCAATCCCATGGAATTGACTGAACTTTCATCAACGAATTTCAATTTTGTGCTATCTTGTCCCTTGTTGCATAGTTGACCCACATCATCTACAACAGAAGAGTTAGGGAGTAACATGAGAAAATGACTAACAGAAGCAAGTAGCTGCTCTTGAGGACAACACGACTCACCTTTGAGCTTGAGAATCATCAGCTCAACGTACATCGTCAGGCGAATGTGGGAGAAAATGTGAACATGTTCACCAACATCCTCCCTGAGGATCACGTCGGATCTCTGTTTTTTCATATCGATGCCAAGCAACCGCTTCAGATACTTATCCATCTCTTTTCTCCTGTTTAGTGAATCAGTCTTCCCTTCATCCACAAGAACCGATGGGAACTCCCAAAGACCTGCAAGCAGGCCCTCTTCCGGCCTCTTAATCAGGAGAAATAAATTATCTCTGCCCTTCACTTCTGTTGTCTCTTGCTCCAAGCCTTGTAAAATTTGAACGACACAAACAGCAGCAAAATCACACCGTGGTTTGGCTTTTGGAACCACTCTTGGGTAGTCTGTAACTTGGACTGAAGCATTTTGTCTGGAAAGCGCGAGTGCTTGGCAGTGGCTAGAGACAGGACACCGGGAGCAACCAGGCTTCGTCTTGCTGCACAATGTTGCTCCTAATTCCATCATTGCTTGGTTGAAGTCTCCTGGCCTTGAAGGATCGACTAGTTGACCAGCGAGCTCCCTATGATCAAGCAAAGCATCCAAAAGTCATGTAGTTTTCATAACAGTATAAAGCTTCCCAATTCGAAATTAGGTATACAAGAAAATAATAAGGCCACAGCGGGATCGCTATCAGTATGGAACCAAATGTGGATACAGTTTGCACTTAAGTCAAGATTAGCAATTGCGAACCAAGCTTGTAAATTGCAACATAAATTGGTAAAATACACACGTCTATTTTAATTGATGCTATAACTCAGTACTATGCCAGTTAGTTCTTGAGTGTACAAAATATTGTAAGAGGATAATTTACCATACTTCCGCTATTTTACAGGTAAATATCTAACATTATTGTAAATATGTGGCCATGTGATAAATTTTAAATAACTATCAAAATCAACTCTTTTACTGTTCTCCAAGGCATCAACAAGGGCAGTGCTGCTCACCAGAATCTCTTCACTGTTGAGGATTCTTTTGGGTTCTCGGCAATAGCATAAAGCCTGCTGATAACACGTACAACATTTCCATCCACAACTGGGACAACCTATAGTTATAGCAATATTGCAAAACCATTTGAATATGAAAAGGGCATGTATATAATCATCTAGAGAGGAGCTATATGGTGCCCAACCTCATTGAACGCTATGGAAGCAATGGCTCCTGCTGTGTAATCCCCAATGCCGCGAACCTGACGAAGTGCTGATGCTGTGCGGGGGAACTCCCCCTTTTCCACAATCTGCTTTGCTCCCTAATTCCCCATAAAAAAAGAATTGCAGCTTATGAAACTACAGACTTCAGATTTTTACTTAACCACAGCAGTCTCTAGATTCATGTAAAACCACCATCAGATTTTTACTTAACCACAGTAGTCTCTAGATTCATGTAAAACCACCATGCATTGGCTGCTATTAATGTCCCTATCAGTTGGTCAGACAGTGCGCAAAGAGATAGAAATGATGCACACATTCAAGTTAGTTATTTAGTCTTTTAAGGAAAATATGCAACATTTGTAGAGATGCTTGTCCAGAAGATCAAGCAGAATAGATACATTCAATAAACCACAAAATTAGGAAATCTACCATCCTTAATTCACTACATCCAACATTCTATGACCATGAACTACTAAAGTTAATCTGTAAGCTGAAAATAAATCAGAGCAAAAGTTCAATTACTGAATACTCATGTCAAAGGCCTATCCCTAACAAACTACCCAAAATGTTGTCAGAACAACTTCCGCATCATTCGATAGCTGCAACACAACACACGTCATGAACCAGCACTAAAATCTCTCTCGTTCTAAAGAGAAAAATCTGAATCAACCTTCCAGGCTCGCTCAGGCAAAACGTCGAACAGGGCACGGGCTTTTCAGAGGCTGGCAAACTAGTAGACAATTGGCAATCCCTTACCTAGAATTTTGATCACAACCTGCCACGATCAATCTCCCCACTCACCTCAAGAAGAAACCGAGCCCTCCGGTAGTACCCGAGGCCGGCCCACATCTCATTCACCTCCTGCAGCAAACGGCAACCACAAATCAAGAATTCGATATTATCTCCCCGCGACATTTTGCATCAAAGATTGAATCTTTCCTACGCAGGTGAGATCTTTTCCTCTCTCTTTCTCACGGCCTCACCTCCTGCGTGGCGGCGGCGAGGCTGAGCACGGTGGGCCACCGCGCCATCCACCGGGAATAGTAGTCGACAACGACGGGCACACGCGTTTGCTGCAGCATCACCTCCGACACCCACACCGCGTACGCCCTCTCCTCGCTCCCCCCGGGTCCGCCGCCGCCGACGCTCGACGGGGCGACTCGCCACGGCAGGTCGCGCCGGTGCGCGTCGTACCACCGCAGCAGTCCCGCGCGGACAGCGGCGGCCGCCGAGGCGGCCCCAGCGGGCCCCAGGTCCTCGATGTCCGCGGAGGGGGGCGCGGCGGCGGCGACGGCACGCGGTTTTCCAGTGGGCCGGTGGCCACGGTGGTTCTTGGCCATGGACGCCACGGCGGTGGAATTTTGAAATCAGGGTCACGACTCTTGGCGCCAATGGAGAGAGAGAGAGAGGGAAAACAACTTCAACATTTCAGAGGATATGAACAGTTTCTTGTCGAATGACTAGAATTCTTTTTTTTTTTGAGAAACTGCGCTCATACGTCTGATTTCTGTTCATCTCATGGGACGCCTTTTGTAATATTTTTTTCTACGTTTGCAATATTTTCTGTCAACACGTGAAACATTTTTTTTGAATGCTTGCAACATCTATTTACTGTAGTGAATTTTATTGTTTGTCGAAGGAAAATGTTGCACGCGTTGTAACAAAATATTACACATGAAGGAAAAAAATATTGCAGTATGTTCGAAAATTTCGGACGTCCAAGTACAAGTTATTCTGTTCTTTTTTTCATCTTAATTCCCTATATGCGATGCAGGAAATTTTGTCTATTTTTGTGTGTATCGAACCGTTTCGTGTGAAATTCATGCGAAATTCCAGTGAAATTCGTTCGTTCCAAACGTGGCCTAAGGGCTTGCTCAAACGCGGGGAATTTACAGAAAATGTTGCAACGAATTTATAACAAACAGTTTAATTCAACATGAATCGGATAAAAAATCGTGTTCCAAACAAGGTCTCAACGGTAACGGGGTTATTTGAACGTTAATAGAAGTCAAGAGTCGAGACGATGTAAAAATAAAAAAAATTCTAAATATGCTGCAAAATCCTTTTCTGCTAAGGGCGTATTTAAGATCTTACTCGCTCGGTTCGCTTTTATAATGTTTATTTTTTAATGGTCTTATTCATAAATATAAAACTTGCATGTAGATTTAATGAAGCAATTTCTTCTATATCCATATTTATTCTCTCAATCATATGTATTTATTCATTATCACCCGCACAAATTATATCTTTCGTTTTCCAAAACAATTAAGTGGGAGCATCTAAGTTATTTTTTCTCAAACCTTTCTCAATTTTAATACAACTTTAATTCTTGTGCAAAATCAAAATACGCCTTATAAAAATGAATGAATGGAGTGGGATTTAGATCCAAATCCCTATTTTCAATCAGACCCTAAAAAGGCTGAAAAGTGCGGCTAGCAACCAATGAGGGTCATAGTGCTATTGTTTCGGGGAGCTGTAAACTGAAATTATAAGTTTAGAAAGAATTCAATTGCCCTAGAGATGTGTGCATTTGAAGAAGTTACGAGATTAATCGATAGGAAAAGGCTCAATTTTGGCCTTCAACTATGTTTGGAGTCTAATTTTCACTCTCAACTTCAATACCTAAAACTTCAAGTTGAGGGTGAAAATTTGGCACCGGAGATAGTGGAGGAAATTAAATTGGACTTTTTTGTAATCGATGAACTGAAGTATATTTCTGTTTTCATAAAAAAAATTGATATGAGAATTTTTTTTTTGCAAAGATATCGAATAACTTGTACATCTAACAGTTAATTTAAACAATTTTAATATCTTTTACGCAAAGTTGAAGAGATTACAGTGGAGAAGGGGATCTGCACGATAAGGCGATGGCCCCATATATAGCTAGGAGTAGGGTGCAATCAAATAAGATACTTCTGGATTCTGGTTCGAATCCATTCGGATCGGATACAAACACTCGGTTTGAATAATTCCATATTCAAAGTTGGATATTTTATATCGGATTCGAGTCCGAGTATCAGAAATTTGCTTTCAATATGTGATTGTTTAATGAATTTTTCGGCACAAAATTTATTGAAGAAAAGAATCTTTACTATATAAAATAAGAGTTTCTTCTCAAGTCATTTTATCAAAATTACCCACATTTGCCACTGCTCTTTAATTACCTACTTTTGCCACTGTTCGTGCTCTTAATTACCCACTTTTGCCATTGCTCTTTAATTATCCACCTTTGTCGCTGTTAGTGCTCTTTGCAAATAAACTTTTTGTCGCAAATTGAGTTTTTGTTCACTATAAGAAACAGTGAAAAATTCGTGGGTTTTTTTAAATTCGTGGGCCAAACAAAAACACACGAATTTATATATTCAAATTCGTCGGTTTACAAAAAACCCACGTATTTAATTAAATTCGTGGGCCAAAAAAATACCCACGAATTTATAATTTAAATTCGTCGGTTTACGTAAATACCCACGAATTTAATTAAATTCGTGGGCCGCGTAGCCCACGAATTTAACTGCTGTGCTAATTACCCGGCCGGCCCGCGCGTATCCCTCTGTCTTTTCGGCTTTTCGCGTCTCCCAGCTGACCAGCCCGCGCCGCCGTCTTCGCTCGATCGCCCGCGCCGCCGTCTTCGCTCGATCCGCCGCCCGGCCGCGCCCTGTCGCCCCGCCGCCGCGCCCCGTCGACCCCGCCCACCTGCGCCATCGCCCGGCCGCACCGCGCCCTGCCCCCGCCCGCCCGCCCGCGCCCTTCCCGGACCCCCGCGCCGCCGCCCCGCCGTCGCCGGCGCCACCCGCCCTCCCCGACCCCCGCGACGCCCTGCCCCGTCCCCGCAGGCAGCCGCGCAAGACGCTCCGACCCGTCTCTCCCCCCGTACCTCGCAGACGCAGGCCCGCCGACCGCACGGCGCTCTCTGGTCAACCTCAGGTTGTCGCTGACCCTAGCTTAATTTGCAAGCTTCAGTCTGGTAAGACGATCTTTCCGTGAAATCTAAAAAAGGGATGTTTTAATCAGTCTTGACATCATCTACCGTACTGTAAAATTAATTTCATCTGCTGTGCAGATCTCCCCATTGCCAGGAGGCACTCCCTTCAGCGCTTCCTGGAGAAACGTCGTGACAGGTTAGCATGAATGCACGGTAGCAGTAGTTTTAGGTTTAGTTTTGAACATGCTGTGTATGGTGTACCGCAGCATTCATAAATGCATTTTTTATGAGGCCAAGCCATCAAATAAGTCATTTACTATTTACGCCGCCTCTAGATCAAAAATCAAATAAATCTGTTTGGCCTTCTAGTTGTATTTGGAAAGTTAAATTATTTTCAACTTGAATGTTCTACCGTGAGAACTATGGTATGCAATACACATTATTTACAGTCAAAAGTGGTCTGTGATTCTGTGTGGTAAAAAATGTGCATGGCTCCTTGAAATAGACTTGTAAGAGGTAAAGCCTTTGCTTTAGTTTGAGATGGAAATAAATCTAGTACTATGTGTCATTCTACAACACATAACATAGCAGCTGGTAGCCTTGGGTTGTAGTAGTTATTGTCTTATTGAATTATCACTTTCTGCGAATTCTGATGGTCAGTTATGAGATAAATACTATATTGATGCTAGCTCTGCACTAAAATGTGAACTATCCTTTTTTTTAGTTTTCATGCATTTTGTAGCTCATGTTTATGCATGTCTTTTGCTTCAGGTGATAGTTAGAGATCAATAGGCTGCATTCAACCACTCACCACACTTGGGAGAACAGTAAGCTGTATTTTTAGATAAATGTACTTGCATCCACTATTTCGTAGGATAACATTTTTGAGCAAGTATTTTCATATAAGGCTTGTGCAAAAGATGCTAAAGATAAGTGCGCATGCCTGTGTTCATGTAATGTTTTATATGGAAAAGACGTTCATGTGTTCATCTAATATTTTATATGGAAAAGAAACCTTATGGAATCTAGGTGCTACCTGTTAGGAGCCCTCATGAGTTACATCTCAGTAATAAAGCAATAGTTTTATAGCATGATCCAGGTGGCGTACTTGTTTTTTGCGTTATCTTACATCTGTAGCTGGAACCAGTCAATATCTTTGCTTCTGCTTGCTTCAATTGATTAAGTGATTGTATGAAGTAGGTTGGTGAACAAAGCTCCATATGGTAATGCAAAATCATCTGAAGGCATGGAAGCATCTGGGATGTTAGTAACTGCAGAGGGCAAGGCCCAGTGACCCAAAGACAGTCGTGAACCGGCAAGTTCAAATGGTGAAGGCTGACGTTTTGGAGGAAGGGATGTGTTAGCTGATGTCGCATCTCAGACCCTTACTAATAATCGGCTGTTGGATGTGTGATTGATTATGTAAGGATCTGCTAGAATGTTTTATTTTGGTTTGCGAGATTGATATATATATATATTATAACTGCAAATATTTTTTGTCTGCTGAGTGGATGTCCTATTTACTAGAGAGGTCATGCCGAAATTTTGTATATTTTGGTGACTTAGTTTTTGTTGAATTGTGATCCAAATTCAGAAGAAGGCTAACTTCTGTCGGAGTGGAGCGGAGGCCCGTCACTGGTACATATGTAGAAATGGGCGGATTGCTCTACGCTGGTACATATGTAGAAATGGGCGGATTGCTCTATGCTGGCTACAATTTTTTTTGTATGAATGATAGCTAAATTCGTGAGCCATTTAAAACCCACGAATTTAGCGATTAAATTGTGGGTTTTTTCACCTAATTTAGCTAAATAAATTGTGAGTTTTCACCACCTAATTTAATCTGATAAATTGTGGGTTTTCCACCTAATTTAAGCTCATAAATTGTGGTTTTTCAAGAACTCCACAATTTAATTTAAATTGTGGGTACCCACGAATTTAATTGATTAATTTCATCGAGTTAAATTCGTGAACTAAATTGACGGTTTGCCCAATTTAATTTACCTTAAATTGTGGAGTTTAGCCTCAAATTCGTGGGTTTTTGGCCCACGAATTTTTCCCTGTTTCTTGTAGTGGCGTTGCAACGCACGGGCACATGACTAGTTTAGTTTAATGTTAGATTTGTTTTACCAAGCCTTATTGAAATTTAATATTACTAAAATTTGATTGTCATATCGGTTAACAATGTTTACCAAAAATTGATAAGAAAATGAACTAAAGAGCTAAGAGAGAAAGTAATCTTTTCAAAATTTAATAACAAAACAATTAATTAACAAATTTAGTTCGCACTACTATAATTTGATAAATCAAGCACCGACAATAATCAGAAGCAAACTAAACAGCCCTGCGTATCCACGCGACCACGCTAGACCACCGGGCGTGGCACTGTTCGACCTGTTGTGGCTATGCAACTCTGAAGGAGGCCCCGCTATCACGCCCTGCATCATATCGTGGCTTTCGATCTTCGTGGCCGCGCGACCGACATCTCCCGTACGAGGCCATCGTCGACACAGTTTGTAGTCCAGTTCGTACACTACTAGACTCTATTCGTGACGTCAATGGACACTAATTGTATTTCAGCAGCATACTAGCTTATTCGAATCATAACTTTAGAGTTTGTTTGTTTTTTCTTTAGATTCTCTAAAAGCTGATTCTGAATTGTGATTATAGAAAAACTGATTATCTAAAAACTAAAATCCAAAATCACTTATGAATTGGATTGTGGATTCTAGTATATATGGATGGGCTAAATTGTGAGAATCGGATTCTAGAATCAAACGGTTTGTTTTTTATTCTGCTTTTGGGGCTAGAATCTAGAATCAAAAGCTAAAACAAACAGGCCCTTAACATTCCAACGAAGTACTATGAGCATGAACAATAACAAAGTTTACTACTTACTCTATCTCTTATCCATATCATCTAAAATAAACAATCCGACTTGTACAATAATCATCTTTAAATGTTATCTCTAGAGAAACACTAAAGCATTTAATTTAAACATTCAACACTAACTTCATCTTTGTGGCTATTGGTAAAATACTAACTTCAACACTAATAGTTGCTCGCGCCATCTCCAACACGGGTTTTTGGCTGGTTATAGCACATTATTTCCCGTGTGATGCTAGTTACTAAATAAGAGCCGGTTCTCTTCTCTTTCCTCTTTTCTCACTCTTCTGCATAAGACAAAGATGATGTGTACATACTAATAATAAGCTGAGCTGACTTTATTGTACCTGCCCTAATAATAGTGTAATTTAACTAGGGAGACTATAACTCTTACCCATAAGGAAAAGCAACATCTTGTTACAACATAGAAGTCTTGTTACACACGTGTCTATTCTAAGACCTAGCACTATTCCTTTGGTCTACATAAACAGAGTACCCTATTTTCATAGGCTCAAATGAACCCTTCTTATAATAAGAATGTGCACGGTCTGATCTAATATAGAATAGGCTTATAATTTGATGATCGAGTCGATTCCATAATTATAAGTTTATAACCCTAGCGTCTATTCCCATTTTGGATAGGACATATCTACAAAATTTTTTTAGTTAGTAAGAGAGATGTTGAACTAAGAAATAGACCTAGCAGCTAAAAGAGGGTATCGTGAGGGATGCTATGACTATTTTTGGATGAGATAAGGTGGTGTACATCTATAATTTACACTAACAATTGGACGCTTTCTACATGTTAGATCTTACATGCTAGCATAATATATCTACAATAAATTATGTCGCACGTGTAGGAGTATATGGATAATGACTCTATCATATTTATTTTTATATTCTTTTTATTTTGATGCAAAATAAATATGAATACAGATAATGTCAAACAAGCAGTCAGTTATGGGACGAATATGATTCGAATGCCAATAGAACTAAATATGTACGCTTCCAACTAATGCTAAATCCTGATTTACTTGTTTACAATCTTGAGAAATTTTTATGAAAGATTAAGGGATCTTTGATGAATTCTCTCATCTTAGTTGCTATGTTTCCGCTAGTGACATGGTTGAAACGCCTGCCAGCGCGTCTATGGAGGACCTTGGATTGGTATACGACGTGGTGACGAGAAGCTAGGAAGATAAGTACGTGTTGTGCGTGTATGTATTACCGATTCAGATTAAGTATAAGTCCCTGACATGTTTCTTATACTATAAACGGTGTTCGTGACATCTTGAGATACCAGTTTTTATACGAGAGATTTTAATTAGGGATTATAATCCTACTCAAAGATAATAAAAGACTCTTTTACTAAAAAAAAAAAAAATACGTAACACTTAGAAGTTTTTATCCCAACGAATTCTAGAGAATTTTTTCCCTATCGTAGCACACCAGGAGACTTCACATGCAGCGCAAGCTATAAAAGCGTGGCCCGTTCGTCCTCTCTCCCCACCACAACAAACCTCCAAAAGCCTCGAAGCAACTACACGTACGCAGGTGCCATGGAGACCTGGCTCGTATTCGCCGGCGCCCTCCTCGTCCCGGTCCTCATCCTGCTCAGCCGCAACGCTGCCATGGGCCGCCGCCTCCCGCCCGGGCCGCCGGCTGTGCCGTTGTTCGGCAACCTCCTCTGGCTGAGAAACTCGGCCGCCGACGTGGAGCCCCTCTTACTGCGTCTCTTCAAGCGATACGGCCCCATTGTCACGCTCCGGATCGGCTCCCGCCTCTCCATCTTCGTCGCCGACCGGCGACTCGCGCACGGGGCCCTCATCGGCGCCGGCGTCGCGCTGGCCGACAGGCCGCAGGCTGCCACGAACACGCTTCTCGGCGTGAGCGACAACATCATCACCCGCGCCAACTACGGGCCCGTGTGGCGCCTCCTGCGCCGCAACCTCGTGTCCGAGACGCTGCACCCGTCGCGCGTCAACCTTTTCGCGCCGGCGCGCGCCTGGGTGCGCCGCGTGCTCATGGAGAAGCTGCGGGAGGGGGACACGCCCAACGTTATGGATGCGTTTCAGTACACGATGTTCTGCCTCCTCGTGCTCATGTGCTTCGGCGAGCGCCTCGATGAGCCCGCGGTGCGCGCCATCGAGAACGCCGAGCGCGCCTGGCTGCTCTACATCTCGAGGAAGATGAGCGTTTTCTTCTTCTTCCCGCCCGTCACCAAGCACCTCTTCCGCGGCCGCCTCCAGGCCGCACACGCCCTGCGGCGGCGGCAGAAGGAGCTCTTCGTGCCGCTGATCGAGGCGCGGCGGGAGTACAAGAGGCTGGTCCTCGAAGGCAAGGCGCCGACGAGGGAAACTACGTTCCAGCACTCGTACGTGGACACGCTGCTCGACATCGCCCTCCCCGAGGAGGGCCACCGCCCGCTCACCGATGACGAGATCGTCTCGCTCTGCTCCGAGTTCCTCAACGCCGGGACCGACACCACGTCCACCGGCCTGCAGTGGATCATGGCCGAGCTGGTCAAGAACCCGACCGTCCAGGAGAATCTTTACGACGAGATCAAAGCGACCTGCGGAGACGACGACGAGGTCTCGGAGGAGAACGTCCACAAGATGCCGTACCTCAAGGCGGTGATCAAGGAAGGCCTGCGCAAGCACCCGCCGGGCCACTTCGTGCTGCCGCACAAGGCGGCGGAAGACATGGAGGTCGGCGGATACCTCATCCCCAAGGGCTCGACAGTGAACTTCATGGTGGCAGAGATGGGCAGGGACGAGCGGGAGTGGGAGAAGGCGATGGAGTTCGTGCCGGAGCGATTCCTGGAGGGCGGCGACGGCGCGGGCGTGGACATGTACGGCACCAAGGGGATCAGGATGATGCCGTTCGGCGTCGGCCGGAGGACCTGCGCCGGGCTCACCATCGCCATGCTGCACCTGGAGTACTTCGTCGCCAACATGGTTAAGGAGTTCGAGTGGAAGGAGGCGGTCGGCCACGAGGTGGACTTCACCGAGAAGCGCGAGTTCACCACAGTTATGGCGAAGCCACTTCGCCCACGACTCGTGTCCAGGAGTTAGAAATTCAGATTTTTTGTTAATTAGAGTTAATTACCGTTAGATAGTTGCGTGTCATTAGGTGATCACTAAGCGTAGTATATAAGGAGTACATTTTGTTGAAGAGTTAGTAAAGAGCATTGTTAAGAGTTGATGCTCTTTTGCAAGCTATAGCAATGTGTCAATAATTATTACAATGTTTAGCAGGTTTATTTGGAGGAAGTATTCGTTTTCTTTATCAATTCTTTGTTCTCAATTCCTTTGGCTCTTTCCAGGAGTACAACGATCGATTCACAAGCTCACGGTTCAATAGCTAACAAATTATCCCAAAATTAAAACAAATAATTTTCCAATTTATCACGCAAATTATGTCACAACATAACTTTCATACAATTTATAACACACTAGTAAATAAGTAAAGTAAAACAAAGGCAGTGGCTCACACATTCGTAAAAAATTATTGGTATGTGGCGTACAAAACTCCTCAAATTAAGACTGACGTACGGGTCTCGCGTGTCATTAGATATTTTTCTATGTGTAACTTATCTGATATTAGATTTAGACCTTATTTGGGGAGTTGTGGATGGGCTGAAAAGGTTATTTTTAATTCTTTGGATCAGAAATAACAGTAATCTGGTTGTAGTAGTTTTTCTTAAGAGTCTGTTTGGTAAACTAGCTTTTTGTTGGCTGCTACAATTGTAGGGTGTTGAATTGACTGCGATCGAGCGGGGATTGGATCAAGGAAAGAGGCGCGAAGTGGGCTAGGAGCGCTTGAAGCCATGTCAAAGCACCTCTAACGTGGACGTGGTTGTAGTTTTCTTCTAAGAGGGGGGAAGGGGGCAATGAGGTTCGAACGGACCGCAAATCCAATGCTCGGTTTAAAAGATATGCTTTCGGGAAGAATTAATGATGATCAAATAAGTACAAAACAAAAATAACTAATCTAGCTACTCACCTGTAGTGTCATCACCATGCAAATCATCTTGGCCGGTTGTTGTACGGCCTTGGGTTACGTTGCCATCAAAAGAAAGAAATCAAAGAATATCACGTCTGTCTACGATAGAATCGAGCCCGATTCAAACAATTTTTCCACGCTATCTAAACCGATCCCTGCCCTGCCCTGCCCTCTGCCATCTATAAAAAGCATCCATCCTTCCGCCGAGAAGGTGCGCACCACGTAAACCGAAAGACGCACAACCTCAATACAACTAGGATAGTTTTCACGGTGTGATACGTCGTGTGCATTGTTTTTTCATAGAAATAATTTCGTTTTTTTACGCTGTTTTTTTTTTCTAAAATCGTCTAGAAAACGAGCGAAACGGTTGAAAGTACACGAAAGATCCGCGATTTTTCTGAACCAGAAGGGCCTTTTCGTAAAAGGAACCTATACGTAATTCGTAATTATATATTTTTTGAGGGACTTAAATGCGAAAAAAGGCGACGTGGCCGCGCTCGCAAGGCGTGAAACTTGCATAGTTTAATAAAGGTATAATACAAGGGAGGTTTTTTTAAAAAATAATATACTGTTTAAATAACTTTATAAAAATAATACACCAAAATCTTTTTTATAAAAATATACCTGGCGACAGAAGCCTTAGTGTCGGCTAAATGAATATGTGACTAAATATCTGTCGTCAAAGCTTCTGTCGCCAAACCATTTTGGCGACTATTTATCTGTAGCCAATTGAAATAGCAACATATGAACATGATGCACCAAATGAAATTTCTACAAAGATATATTTTTGTAAAAAAATCAATGTATTATTTTTATAAAATTATTTAAATAGTATATTATTTTTAAAAAATCATACAAGGGCACGCATATGCACATCCTCTGAGCACGGGAAAAGAGCAGGGGCGAAGCTAGGCCTCAAGCCATGGGGGCTGAGCCCGAGGCCTAGCTCAAATAGAAGTGCAAGAAGTAACCCTCGCCGAATGTCGATCGCCCCCAAATCCAATCCCGAGTCCCGACTGGCCGACGCCCGACGCCGAAGCCAAGAAACACGCTCCGTCGCTCGGCCTCCCGCCCGACGGCTGAGCAAGGCGGTCACGCTGCACCGCCACTCCCACCTCCCCGCCGAGCCTCACAAGATTGTCGCCGATCCGGCCTTCCCGCCCACGTGCGCCTGGCTCCCACAGTCCCACCGAGGCCGAGCCGAGGCCACGCCGGACGCCACCACCCTCTAGCTCCTTTAGCCGGCTCCTTCGACTGTTGTGTCCCGACTCCGGCCTCTTCCCTCTGGCTCCTTCGGGCATCTCTTGACTCCAGCTCCTTCAGCGCCCTCCGGCTCCTTCGACCACCACCCTTGCCCTCTGGCTCCTTTGGCCGCCGCCGCCCGGCCGCCGCCCTTTGGCTCCTTCGGCCACCGCCTCTCGACTCCGGCCATTGCCCTCTAGCGCCAGTCGCCACACCCAAGCCAGTCTGCCCTCTAGTTGGCCAAATTTTATATACATGCCAAATTTTATGAATTATGAATTTTATCATGTTTGGTAGTGGCACATGTGTTACTAGTTGCTATTGCTATCTTATGGAAAAGAATGTTTTTTCATCACCTCTAAAGGTCCATTGTTTGCTTGATTAGAAGATACAGCAAGGGAATAATTATGTAGTAGGCTTGATTTCATATTTCGATTTCATATGTCATATTCTTCCATCGAAATAGTTCTTTGGATGGTTTTTGATGTCTCAGAACATGAGCTTACTGATCTTGGTGATGCTTTTCTATTGTGCACTTGAGAGTATATGTGAAATTCATGATATGGCTGCAAATATGCACTCCTTATTTTTTTAACCAACAATTTATTGTAGGATTTAGTTACTCCTATATTTGTCACATTGTGGTTGTATTCCAAATTGGGTTTAATTGATTGGACTCAATTTGGTTTGAATGCTTTGAACATTACAAGATTTTTACAGTGTTTTCAAAGTATGATGTTATATTCTTGTTTTGCAATTTGCATCAATAATTAACTTGTAATTTTGTGTCCCTAATTTACACGTATAATTTCATTTTTTGCAGGTTCAAGTTCTTGTACTATTGTTGATAACGATATGATTTGACTCGGATGCACCAAACCTTCATCGGTTAGGTATTAATTTTTGTACTACTCCACTACATTATGTTATTTTTGACATGTTTTATCTATTTTGTTGTATCATTAAGCATGAAGTTCAAATTTATTTTAATTTTGTATTTATGTTGTGTTTTTGTTGTACCTTAGTGTGGGTAGTATTTGACGTTAGTTATTGCATGTTTATGTTACAAAAACTCAGCCTTACACGAACCTGAAAATCCATTTAACCATACCCGAATCTCAAATCCGCTAAGCCTTAATGAAATTCAAATTCGGTGTAGAAGCCCACCCCATTAGTTTTTGGCCCGAGGCTTGACATAATCATAGCAACCTTACGGAGAAAGAAGTCGAAGATCAAAATAAAATACCAAAACATTGTTAATTTCTTTCACCTCCTGCCGTCAACTGCTGACTTCGTGCGTCGTCGTTAGCATGCTATAACTCATAATGTTCGTGTTTTATGGTAAGCAACTTGATATTGCTCGATGAGAATAAAATTCTCTGGTACATGCGCCACATATTTCTGGTTGAAGTGAGACTATAGATCGAAATAATCGTAGTACATACTATCCCAATGAGATAGAATTGGCCATGGAAGTTCACGGAGCATGGTATGAATTTTCCTAATACGACAGGACTAGCTATAAAAATACATAGTTTGAATTTCTGATTGTTACAAAATCTACTGACTCCATGCAAATTGATATTAGAGAGAATCATGCTATTTTGATGTTTGCCCCTCGCCTTGGAGAAAAATTATTTAATGCTTCTAAGAAAGTATCATCCAATGCATCATATGCACATCGTCTGCCAAAGGCCAAGACGTGCATTTCGCATAATTTTTATAAATCAACACCATGGTCGGGTGTTGATGAGAGAAGAACGCCACTTTTGTTACACATTATTATATGTCTACGACCGACGAGGCTAGACAAAATTATAGCATAGTACCAATGAGATAAGGTTATTACTCCATCAACACGTCCCAAATGGATGGGATCGAACACTCTGTTGCCGGACACTAACGAGACAAAGACAATAAATATGTCTATGTTTGATCAAGGTAGGCGTGCACATGACTAGAGACCGATGAGCAAAAAGTCATCCTCTTTATCGACATATCTTTTCCATAAACCGATACAACAATGACGTATCGTGACCAGCCATCGGCAAAACAAAACCACCCGCATCACATCCGTATCTTTACCATTTGCATTTACACCAACACCATACGTGCAAAGACGATGACCACAAGTGCAGTACTTAGAGATATTATGTAGACCAAGCTTACAGATGTAATTAACCGAATGCAAAGGCACCGAGAATTATTGGACTACACAATCTCCAGTTGTATCTTCTTAAGCATAGACGTGGTAAACAAAAGACGAACTTTTGTAGATGTATTTCATTTTATATATTTGATACAAAATTAATGAAATACAGTACTCTATGTTTGATTGTCCTTTTGTTTTCACAAACAAAATGACACGCCCAGTGGGACCTGCAAGCAATTAGAATATGGGTAATCATCTGTGTAATCATATATATTATCTAGGTGTCCGATTCAGGAGACTTGGAAAATACGGATTCACGGATTCGACTATTATAAAATAATATATACTAAAAATGAATGGATATATTTATTTTCTATTGTAAATAATACTAGTAAATGCTCAAATAACTTCTCATCACTAAAGTTGTATTGGAGGGTGATGCACAAAAGATCCATATTTAGCACAAAAGATCCACCTCTTGCCTTGATATGGCTGCTTACTGTTAGCCTATCACAAGTAAGAATGAAAAGCATTAAACAAAACAAAGGTAGCACTTTTCTCTTTCAAACCCACGTGAGCGTATTCCTAGTCCTGCCATCTTCCTCTCTATTATTACTTCTTTTTGAAGCCTTCCCCTTCTTCTATTTGTCTTCCTCCACCAAAGCCAGGGCAGAACATAGCAGAGGAGAACAACCTTTTTTTCCTTCTTCTAGTCTTCCTCCAGTTTTGTTTTTCCAAACCATGATCACGAATAAGGGATATGGAGCCAATATAGCTTTTTCCCATCTAGTCTCTTTCTCCTTCACCTAAAACACTGCTAAGGGTGTCCGATACATGTCAACTAGTGTACGACGCGTGTCCATGTCGATGCAGCAAAAAAAATTTCGGGCTCCAGTCCAACTCAGTTTAGCAACTAGAACCAACTTAAAGTCATTGGAACTCTCCTCGAATGCACTTTCCGGGGAGATCCCCAAGGAGCTAGCATCTCTGAACTTCTTTTGGACAATGAGAAAATAACCAAAGGAATTTTAAACAAGATTTACACAGCTGTCCTGTGTATTCTTAAAACAGAAAAGATTGATGATTTTTAACTCCATAGTGCTTCCATGAATACCAATAACTTAGGAGCAGGAGAGCATACTACAGACACAATCTAGCGGAATATGTACACAACGAACAATGCACGGCACCATTCATGTCTGACATAGAAAACCTAACCAGTGATGAACATCATAGGATAAACTTTAGAACAAACCATAGCATCTAGGCAACTACTAGCAAGTTCATACAACTGCATAACCTACATCATCAAGTTCAACGCAAAACATAAGCCCATATATCATAACCATTGTAAGCTCAATAGAGCTGAACATTTGCTTCACTTCTTCCCGATCTGCATTAACAGCCACTTCCTCCTCACACCCATTGGAAGTGCCATCAGTGAACTGAACTTCGTATCATCAGAAGCAAAGATCTCATTAGCACTCGACAAATCATCTTGCTCTAACTCTGGTATATCTTGCAGCACAGCAAGGACTTCTTCAGAGATCCCATTGTTCGGACCTAGTTCACGCCCCATCCAAGCCTTCACTGCTTCCAAGCAATCCAAAGCACTCTGAAGGGAATCAGCTTGCGCATCATCATCTTCCTCTTCTGCTTCCTCATCATCTTCCTCATCTGCTTCCTCGTCATCTTCCTCTTCTGCTTCCTCATCGTCTTCCTCATCGTCTTCCTCTTCTGCTTCCTCATCAAATAACACGTCTATGACCATAGCAACAACGGCAACGAAGAGTGCTGTAAACAAGACCTTTCTTTGCTTCCTTATTCTGACGCTATCCTCTTCATTTGCATACGGACACACATTTGAATATCTTCTTTTCTTCCTCCTGGACCTAGCATTGTCTTCATCGGTGCGTGAGCACGCATCCGAAGGTTCATCCGCCATGTGCAGACTACAAAATAACAACCCAAGTAAACATTTGTCCGATGAATGGTAATTCCAATAGATTCCCTTATGCAGCATCACAAAAGCTCTCAACAAGAACTGAGCTTTCTCATATATGCCAAATGCTCAGAATACCCATACAAGAACCCTAACATGGAAAACATAGCAGGTTGTGCAAGATCCACTATCGCATATCAGTGAGAGATCTGTACTACTCGTGTCCATACTCAACCATTCTACTAGCTATATGATTGAACAAGAGGATTGATTTTTTTCTTGGGTGAAGCAGCGAAGAAAAAAAAATTAGAGGTAGCACCACTGCAAGAGACGTATAATCAATTAAATCAATCGGACATAGAATCTTTCCACGATCCTCCAAGAGTAAGGCCCCGATCTCCATCCGCTTACTTGGAGATTTCCACGATCCGATGAACGAACAGTTGAACAGATTTGCTTACTTGGTGCACAGATACGGTTTGCAGATTGCGACCAGCAACAAATCCCGCAAGTTAAACCAACAAACACAGGCGGCAATCGCGACGTTGTACGTACCAGCCCTCCACGGCGGAGCTCCGGCAGGACAGAGGCCGGGTCGGCGGCGCCGGCGACGGAAATGCTTTGTGGGGATTGGAGGAGCCAAGCGGCGGCAATCGATGAGAGAGAGAGTAGCTTCAGGATTCTATATAGCCCAAATCAAACTGGGTTTTCTGGCTGTACGGCCCAATCCCATACTCGAAATGAGGCCCATGGACGGGCGCCTCGTCGTCTCCGAGCTACCAACCCATCCCATCACCAACCACAGAACAAGACAAGCAGCCAGCTCTCTTGGTATGCTCAGCTCAGATTCCACCAAGATTTTTCCTACTACCTCGGCAGCTCAGCTCAGCTCAGCGTTTTCTTGCCGTCTCCGCTCCCCAGTGAGTAGCCCGGAAGGGAAGGAAAAGGAGGAGTGGTCCAAGAAACCGCTGTGCTTCCATGGCGGAGGAGGCCAAGAAGCTCTTCTCCCCGTCCGATGTCTCGCTCCACGCCTCCAGGAAGGACTGCTGGGTCGTCATCCATGGCAAGGTCAGGGACAAAGGCAGAGAAGGAAGCTATCCTCTTTCTATATTTTTAGCTTACTTCGGTTAGAAATCTGGTTGGGTTTGTTTTCTTGATGGGTGATTTGTGGTTCAGGTGTATGATGTAACCAAGTTTCTGGAGGACCACCCTGGTGGAGAAGATGTTCTTCTCCATGCATCTGGTAATTAAGATTCCTTCCTTCTTTTCTTTCCTGCTTCATTCTAGGGGAAACTGTTTTATGTAATACTGGTTCCTATGAAATGTTCCTATTGCCACTAGGTTACAGTATTTTCTTTTCTTCATTTTATCGGCATCTTTATCTGTTCAATTTCCCAGTTACACACTTAGTTCACGTTTTGTATCTCCACTTCTCCAGCTTTGTTAACTGTGTAGTGTGCAGTATGCAGAAGCCTCGTCATACATAGTCCTACTCTTGTTGGTCTAGAAGTAATTAACAGTTTAACACATCAAGGTCATGTGTCTACCTCTTAGGGCACTCCCAATGCTCCTACATTAGCAATGTCCATAGCATGCCAACTAGGATTGATGCTGAGGTGGAGAGAAAATTAAAGAAAAGAGAGAGAGGAAAGCAATGTCTCATGCAAGACATTGCTTGGGCACACAAATCAATAGACAAGAAACAACAAAAATTTGCGTTGGGGAGGAGTATTGTTTCCAACTACAATTGGTACCAAATAATAAATGAGATATTTTGAAACCCACAATGCGAGTATCACCAATTGTATAATTGACAACAAGGCAAGATTTCTGTAATCAATAAGGGCACTCCCAATGCTTCTACATTAGCAATGTCCATAGCATGCCAACTAGGATTGATTGATGCTGAGGCGGTGAGAAAATTAAAGAAAAGAGAGAGAGAGGAAAGCAATGTCTCATGCAAGACATTGCTTGGGCACACAAATCAATAGACAAGAAACAACACAAATTTGCGATAGGGAGGAGTATTGTTTCCAACTACACTGTTTGTGGGACCCATGCATTATATTACCCCTACCTGAAGACCAAGCTCACTGTTGTGCGTCGCCATCACCAAGCGCCGCCGACGAATGTCGCCACATCGCTGGCTGTTGCACTGTCCGTGCGCTTGCAAAGTCACCCGTGCTCGCCTCACTGTTGCGCTGCCCATGCACTAGGGTTTAAAATCTCACCGAGATTTCAGAAATCTTGACCGAAATTTCGAATTTTAGCCGGGGCTGAGATTCTAAATCTCAGTAGGATAAATTTTTTTGAAAATTTTCTAAAAAATCATATCATAGACGGTTCTTTATTAGAACCTCTGTGATATGAGCTTATCACACACGGTTCTAGTATGAAACCGTTTGTGATGAGCTAATATCATAGACGGTTCATTATTAGAATCATCTATGATAAGCATTGGGAGACCATTTCGTAGATGTTTGGAAAGGATCGAAATTTTGGTTTTCCTGGCCTTAAAAATACTAGATTTGAAATTTGATGAAGAGAGAGTGGCGGCGTACAAACTGGGACGTGAGGAAGGGTGGCAGCTGCCGAAGATAAGGGAGGAGGCTCACGAGGGCAGGGGGGGTGGCACGGGGACAACACGGCCAAGGAAGGGGAAGTGGGGAGAGAAAACATGTGGAGGGGAAGGGAGAAATTAATAGAAAATAATTGTATTGATTAGGTAGGCAAGATGATAGATATAATGCACTGGGAATGCAGTGTCTAGTCTTGTATCTATTTGAGGTGGCAATCTATAGACATTAGTATGCAGTGTGCACTGGGCATGCCCTTAGTACACCAATGTCATGTTACCATAATTTTCTTAAAAAAAAATCAATGCCAACTTACATTAACTGTATGGAAAATTCGAAATGCAAGATTTAGAAATATGTTGTGCCCAAGAGAGACCAATGCATGGAAGTTAACGCGCTTTTCTTTTTCAAACTTTCCTTTCTTCTAGGTCAAATTTCCAAGCCTCGCTAGTCACACTAACCTTGTTATTCCAAATGTTATCTGTGCACTGATTCCACCATACTAGTTCCCTTTAAATTGCATGTGTTATGTTAAGGACAAAAATGTAATGTTTACACATATGACATGGTTTTGAAAGAGATACATTTGGAAATAAATACAACAGATTATCAGCAAGTTTCTAAGCTTGGTTTCCTCTGGTTTTGATCAAATTTTGAAGCCTCTGGGGATGCCACGGAGTCATTTGAAGAGGTGGGGCACAGCACGTCAGCCATTGGCATGATGAACGGATACCTGATTGGGAGCATCAAGGACTATGTGCCTCCCAGTGCATCAAAGGCCGCAACTGTCGGTGGCAGTGATGTGCCGCCAAACTCCAGAAGGATGCAAGGGAGCAAAGGACCTCCTGATCCAAACACCTTTCTGGACTTCCTACTTCCTTTGTTTGTGCTTGGCCTGGCCTTTGCAGCTTGGTACTACCTAACCTTCATCTCCAAGAGCTAGTGAATTCGGTGAAGATTTGTGTTGTTGCACATTTTTATGTTGCTAGGTTGCTGCAGCGATAAATTTAAGGGAGGTAAAATCTGGTCTTAGAACAAGTGGTACTTGAAGGAGGTTTCTGGCTGTGGCTTAGAGACAAAGGGAGCCATCTTTTGCATTATCTATTACCAAATTGTTGGGTTTGCTTGGAAGTTGGAACTACTCTTACTACATGTAACAGCCATGACAGTGTCATTAAGATGTATGAATGGGGGCACTTGCCCTTAGTTTTGCTTTCGATGTTTTTAAGAATTTACTTAAATATTGTGCTGAAAGTTCGCGGTATGCCTGTAACACATAACGAAAACACTCAAAGAACTCACCTAAGTAATGCCGATGTATATCATCTATTTGATTAATTGAATGGGACCTAAGATCATGAGCAATGACATATGACTGGAAAAAATGGTTGGGAGTGAAATGAGCATCACATTAAGAACAAAGGGTGTGTGCTTACGTGCTGTACTGACAAAAAGACGAATTCAGTTATTGGGGAGTAGTATATTGTTATGATATGCAAGTGAACACTACAAGGAACAGGGAAAAATTCGTGGGCCAAAAACCCACGAATTTAGGCCAAAACCCACGAATTTATGTTAAATTCGTGGGCATACCGTCGAATTTAGTTCATTTAATTTAACTCGACGATTTAATCAATTAAATTCGTGGGCACCCACGAATTTAAATTAAATTCGTGGGTTACTGAAAATACCCACGAATTTAACTTTTAAATTCGTGGGTCCCAAAAAACCCACGAATTTATTTAAATTCGGGTTAATGTAAACTCCACGATTTATTTAAATTGCGGGCAACAAAAGCTCATTTATTTATTTAAATTGTGGGTCGAAAAACCCACAATTTAAATACCCACGATTTAACTAAATTCGTAATGTAAAAACCCATTTAATTTATTTAAATTCATGGGCTAAATAAAACCCATTTAATTTAGTTAAATTCTGTACAAGAAAACTCATTTAATTTAGTTAAATTGGCCAAATAAAAACCCATTTATTTAGTTAAATTCGTGGGCTAAATAAAAACCCACGATTTAATCTGTTAAATTGTGGGTATTTATGGGCCCATTTAATTTAATGCATAATTGTACAAAAAATATATATATATCCACATATGGCCTAAAAATGAATATTAATTTATGTATTGTACAATCAATATTAATTTATGAGATGCAAATTAGGCCACTGACATCAAGTAAGGCATATAACAAAATTATAAAAGCAATTCTAGAAGACAATCAACTAGATCACATGATATTACTACATCCTTAGAAGCCACTAGTCGCAATTTCGCATGAAATATTTTTATAAATATAAAAAGGACGATATTGTTTCGAAATATAAAAGGATAAAGTAGCAATAATGACCTCAATATATTTTTTGCTCGTATATCTAGAACTTCACATTTCAACTCAATCTTATCATTGGCTGATGGCTCACTATTTTTCAAAGGTAGGGATTTCATGGACAATCTCCCTTTCCTCCCAACCCTGCTTTCCATGGAACTGATGCATAGTGTGTTGGATATAACATGAACATTACCAGCGAAATTTGTCAGTGGTGTCCTAAGGAAAGGAGAAGTCACAGTTGCTCTGTGAAATGATGCAGATCCATTGACAACAGGCTTTGTGCCTTTAACCTTTCATCCAAATGACACGAAAGACAAGGGAAAAAGGATCAATTGCACTGTTTCATATTAGATAAAAAAAAGGAAGAAAGAAAACTATTTGCACAGGTGTAACAGAAGTCTACATATATAAACACAAAATTAATGCTTGATAGTTTAATTTTATCATACATTTTCAACAGTGAGACTTAACGCTACTAAAAAATGTGAAAAAGAGTAATCATACATTGTCATAAATAGAATTATAGAAATTAAACAAACTGCTTCAATAAGCGGTTGCCAAATGCCCGGGACATTGCAAGTACACCACCCACCCTCCAAGCCTGCAAAATATATGGCCTAAAAATGAATATTAATTTATGTATTGTACAGTCAATATTAATTTATGAGATGCAAATCAGGCCAGCTGATTAAAAGCTCCCTGAAGGATATTAAAAGCTCCCTGCATTAAAATGCACAAAGAAAATGAGCTTCATTAAGCTCATTTTGTGCTTAGTGGCCCTGATGTATACTTGGGATGTGCTAGTTTAATTGTGTGCGATGACACAGATCATAGATTACCAAACGCACACCACTGCGTTGGCTGGAGAAATGAATTTTGTTTTGTAAAATCATAAAAAAATGATTACTTATAAAGTCTAAGCATGACACGATTCATCCATTCATCAAATGTACATCATGCCTTACAAGAGTAACTGCTCTTAGAGAAATACCTGATCATGCCTCCCGTCACAGTGCCTCTTTGAGGATCATGCCATGTTTTGTAGAGGTCTTGTATGAGTTCTTGCCTGTGAGCTTGAGCACACACCAATCCAGCATACTTTGTAACTTCTGGCCAGTCTTGAGATGCAACAACCTGCAAGCAGAACATTAGAGAACTCATGCATGAAGTAACATAACCTTTGATGTAGAAGCAGCAGAATAATGCTAATCTTACTGCAGCGATTGATGGACTGGAATCCTCTCCGGTTTCAGGATGTGTTACATCCGCACCAAATATTATTGTCGGTATGTCACTGACCAAAGGAATCCTCCGACCTACTGCATCCAAGAGCACAGTATTTCTTCCCCCCATCTGATATTGCAGACATCATTAAGCATGAAATGGAGTGAGTTACTGGTAGTAGCAGTTGTTAGCTTCGTGATCTGCACTAGGAATCTACGTGTAAGCTTGAGGACATGACGGCAAATACCTTAACATTAATTTTAAGTGAGACATTTGCCAAGTATTGCCTGCTGATCTTAAAAACATGCTTCGTTAAGCAGCACTGTGATATTAATCCCAATTCGGTTTCACAAATGCGTTTTATGTCACCTGGAAATAAAAAATATCTCTCATTATACATGTGAAAAAACAGAAAGGACATTATTTACAAAATAATTAGAACAAAGAAATAACAGTATATGTGACATAAGTGGCGAGAATGACAAAGAGCGGAAGCTGACCTCACCATATAAGGGCCATTGTTGTCGGGGAGGATGGCCAAAAGAAGCTCAAGCTCTTGGCTCATGAGTTTGTTTAGTGCAGCGTTATGCACATGCTTAAGTGCTTTTACTACTTGATCTGGTCTAGCTGAATATATTGGTATAACGGGTTCATCGTTGAACTCCCCGCAAAACAGGGTGGGCATAAGTTAACATCTATCAAAATAAAAAGGCTGTCGTAAGGTTTGCACTCCACAATTTTAAAAGGAGTGTCCCTTCCATAAAATATTAGCACAAATGAGAGGTATACCATGCCTGAACATTTACACATTTGGGCCAACTCCAGCAAAATCCACGAGCAAGTGCTTTCTTGAACACTTCTTGAGAAGTTAATGCAAGCCCAATGATTCATCATGCACCCATTGATCACTTTCGCCAAAAAAAGGAGAAGCATTTTTTGAGCGATTAATACGCTTTACTACAAATGAGAACTAACAACTTCAGCACTCAGCAGACTGGATGCTCGCCTTGTTCATCATGTTCCATTGACCGACATGTGGTAAGCACTCCTTTTGTTTTCCCGTATCATGATATTTTAGCTTCAATTCGAGTGAAAAATTATGGAAACACAAGTTCAGAAATAAGCAGAGAGTAGCTGTTAATACTTAATATTGAAGCCTAATATACCAATGATCTTACCCAGGGTGCTGGCAGAACTCGTGCTTCAACAGAGGTGAGCTTGTCACTTATATTTATCCCAAATTCCTTTGCATAGGGATCTTGCACATATTCATTTTGATGAAGTGTCTGAAAACAGTACTTTTAATCTTGAGGTCATTTTGGAAGGGAGTATGGGGCCCAAATGCAGACTTTCAGTATCCACATCTGAAAATAGATGGATGGTCAAATGGCTCTCGCCATCAAAGCAGGACCATAAATGCACCAAAATGTATATCACCAAAATGTAACCCAGATGTTTATATACAAGCACGCCTCGTAAAGTCATCCATTGTCATTTGTTTAATAGAAGACAAAGTAAGTAAAAAATAATAAAAGGGCCTCCTTTGAAACATCCGATTGCCAGATGTAATAGCAAGATTTAAACTACTAAATGTCAAGCTACTAAATTTTGGATCATTGAGACATACAAAAAAGCATTCCAAGTGCATGCAGATTCAAAAGAGTATGTTTGTCACTTACGATCACACAAACTTCATTAGGTAGGAGAGTTCTGTGGGGTCTGCATTGTACCCATCAAATAAAAGCAGTCATCAATTGGTAGCCTTCCTTGCTTAATTCCTTTTCTTTCTGTTGAGCCATGAAAACTAGCCTAGATTGCAAGTATGCCTCTTCTAGTGGAATCCTCTGAAAGAATCATTCGTGCTTACATCGAATCCTCCATGTCAAGATAGCAAAATGCAAGCTGTAATGACCAGATGAAAAGAGAGGTGTCGATCAAATGCAAGCAGTTGAATGAAAAAAATAAATTAAAATGGTAGGCTATTCAACTTGTAACACAAGAGTACAAGTTCTAGAGTATAAAGAAGCAAATATATATGCCAAATTGTACTATGCAAAGTGCATGAAGAATGCAACCACGATATTTCAAGCTAACATTTTAGGGCATCTTCGTAATCACAATGAGCGTTCAGAGAGCCAAGCATAAGACTATCCCCACAAGTCAAGACAAAATATTTGGAATACTTAACTTTTCACAAACCTCTATTTGGTGCTTCCCATTTAGAGCTTCAATAGTGCCACGACTTGCTCTTTTGTTTCATACTTCGTAAAAACACAGTACGCCGCAACATCCATGCTTGTTAAGCAAAATGTGCGAAGGTCTAAAACAAAAATGATCTTCCTTTCAATCAATAGGAAAAGCAACTCTTTCCACAAGAAAATTTTACCTTTGCTAGTCTGTTGTGAACCTCTCAAAATTTGCAAGTCCTTGATATTCCCATATTTTGTATTAGTACAATAAGCAACCGAGGAAAGGAACACACAGTACAGAAGTATAAAACAATCTTGAACTCAAACATCTTTGGAAAGAAGAACTGGAGATGGCATCAGAGGAATAAACCTAACTTTGTTATTAATCTTGTGGAGCTCCAGCTTAATATTTTCCAATAAAGCTTCCTGCACAACATAAATTAGTTAATGTGGTATTCTGCAAATAGAACAACATATATAAAGAACAGATCTGTAGCAACAAAATAGGTAGATGCTAGATACTTACTTTCCTCCGGAGTGTCTTCCTTAGCTATGTTCATATTTTCCTCACTCAATTTGACCACAAATTCCACACTTGCGTCATCTCAGCGGATTGGCAACCAAAATACAAGACATGCCACATAACACTCATCGCTTCCCAAGGCAGATGCACCAGCAGATGTTGCATCACATTCATAAAACCAGGTGGGAAAGTTTTTTCCATCTTGCATACAAAGCAAAGGAATTCCTTCTCTAACTTCGTGATCAACGTCTTCGAGATTTCCTTAGCGATATTTGCCTATAGAAGTAAATCGAGCTCGCTAACATCCTCCACAACTCATTATCAAAATAGCCACGAAACATTACCGAACAAGTCTTTCCATGATAATATGGTAATCATGACTCTTTAGCCCGTTTAGCTTACTAAGTCTTGACATTCACATTTCGTTTTATGTTAGATGCATAGCGATCGAAATTTTAGAGTTTTCATCCACCTCAAAATCATTACGGTCTTCGGCTTCACACAAGACGGAGCTCGTGGCGGCTCTCATTTCCATTTAAACCAACTTTAACCTCGAGCCAAGGCCTAGCACAATGATCACCCATGTCTTTCCTAGCACTCACGTTATCCTCTGCTTTTGTCCGTTACATCAAACACCATGCTTATGATGCTTTCGCCACATTGCGCTCTTGGTGCATCAAATCTATGTTATGCGCAGAATCAAAGCTTTTTGCGTAAGCAGCTCCCAAAGAAAAGAAATATGAGTCTAGTTGTGCTCCTTTCCATAGCCGTGAAACCCACTTCAGTAGATCGCTCGCCGACTATGCCATTCAACTATCTCTCTCCGTGAGTCGCCGCGTGCCCTTTTTAACTTTCTTTCCTTTTCAAATGCTTTGGCATCGTCTGAAAAGGGTGCTCGCCGAAGCCACCGCCTATGGCAATCGAAGAATGTGATCTTTTACCGTCGTGAGCTGAATGCATCGTAGTCACCATACAAACCGACAACACAAAGCGACCATGAACACACCAAATGCCCAAATGCCATATGCCAACAAATCATGGACCGACCACAGGTATGCGGCTCGAAGGTAAATTCTCTACCAAAGAACGCTGCCGTCAGATGCCTTTTTCCTCGCCACAACTTTTTCATTTCACAATTAAGGGCGCGATGAACACATTGAGATCCTTCCCTGGATGCTTAGGACTCGAATGACAAGAGCAAGGAATATGAACCCTCTTTCAAGCAAATCTCGGTGGAAGATTGTATGGCATGATGAAGACCGCCAACAAGAGTAGGGGCTAGCGCCAGGCCGAAGGTGTGAAACCGTCCGTGGACAAACCAAGATGAGACACTCCTAGGGTCGCTTGCAAATGCAGGATCGAATCGGTCCAATGCCCGCCATGCCTCGCCATCGACGGATGCACCATCATATCCGGTCTCGGTCCTCACGTTTACCATCTTTGTGCCACCGCATATGTTTCATTATTACTTCGACATGTACTGCCGCTTGTTTAAGCCTATCCGTGATCGGCATGTACCGAAGTTGTTTAGTCGCGACCTTTGTAGTCAGT
Source organism: Guadua angustifolia (assembly GCA_036346375.1). NCBI lineage: Eukaryota > Viridiplantae > Streptophyta > Magnoliopsida > Poales > Poaceae > Guadua > Guadua angustifolia. Next base: position 38,268,925 of record CM070521.1, on the reverse strand, counting down.
GATACCCCTTCCTCATCTACCACCTCAACGAATCTACACTTACCGCAATGCATACAATGAGTATCCTTGTCATGATCCTTCCAGAACAGCATGCAATTATTCTCGCACACATCAATCTTCTGGTAATTCATCCCGAGGCCGGCCATCAACTTTTTCGATTGGTACAAATCCTTTGGCATCTTGTGGTTAGGCGGAAGGACATCATTCATAAGTTCAAGCAAAGCGTTGAAGCATTTGTTCGAAAAGTTGAACTTCGACTTCATCGACATAAGCCGTGTAACCGCCTGCAGGACGGTCACATTGGTCAAGTCATGCAGCTTCGCATCCGAGGCGTCAAGTAGCCTATAGAATTCCTTAACCTCCTCCTACTGTAACCCTCCCCGAAGTTAAATTCAATCCCCGCCAAGATCATGCAAAGATCTCTTCCATCCTTAAATCATCCTCCCCATGGTCCGACTCAATGGCTCGCCTCAGGGCCTCTCCATGACGGTGCCACACCAAATAGTTAGGCATGAACCCGTTTTTGCAAATGTGATATCGCACTATATCCTTGTTGTAGTAGTTGTTATTCTCGCAGAGGGTACACGGCAATACACATATTCAGCTCCTCCAATAATGCTTGCTTCAAGAAAGCATCCGTGATCTCGCCCCCATTCCCTTGTGTGCCCCCATCACTCCTCCATCCGCCATACATCGCCTTCGATCGTCACCCATTCTCAAAGCTAAACAAATGAAACGATGTCAACGCATTTAATCGTGGCTTAGGTGACAAAGACAACCTGTTAGGAAAGATGTGTTCTAAACCCACCCAGAATGGAGGCCGTTGCACCACTGTGACATGCGCTATTTAACCGAAGCGAAATTTGGCAAGATATTTCGCCGTTCTCCAAACGCACGCTCATGCCGTGCGCCGGAGAACAACAGGTTATGCGGCCAAATCACGCTCGATCGCCGCACATCACAAAGCCCCATGCAACGACCAACATTCTCGCCGTCTAAAATACGCCGACTATTCAGAACCGCGCACCTCACAAGCAAATGTGAGATGCGCCGTTCCCGAACGGGTGACGCCTAGGCTCTCTACTGTTCGACGCAAACCCTAAACTCTAACGTTATATACAACGACAGCAAGAGAATTAAAATATATATACCATATGCAGCGAATATAAAATAACATGAAATAACTTCAAACGAATTAATCATTTCACATTGAGACTAAATGAATTTTATGCCCATATTTGAATTGTAAAATAAATGGAGATTGTTATGCATTCACCTGCACATGTAACCTCAGAATACATCCAAAGAATTATACAAGTTTAAAAGTTCTGGAATGATTAACTGGAAAACACTTTGGCAAAAAATCTAAACTAACTAAACAAAAAAGCAATAAGAGTATAAGAGGATTCCACTATTCTCAATTTACAGGTCCTAAGGGATGCTCATTGATTGGCCTTTGTGTGTCATTGACAATTTGGGCCACTAGTAACTTCGATTATGTCCGTAATAGTTTAGGCATTAAACTCGTATCAACGCTTGCTTACAAAGAATGAAAAATGTTAATGAATGGGAGATAATACACACAATGTGACACACACAAGTAATCAATTCATAGATGATAGAACCGCTTATACTTATTCTTGACCTTGCAATGGTTTAGTTTCGATTCATCGATGTAAGATGGTTTAGTTTCGCCATCAAGTAAAATAGGTCACAGAATGAAAAATATGTAAGATGGTTTCTCTTATTAAGACATGCTAATAGGATAATCTACTAGTAAATACCGAGGAGATGAACAAGTTTCGAGCAGCTACAAGAAATGAAAAAAACCTTCAAGTTGCTGTGCATCGACAAGTAGGCAGTATCTAAATATTTAATGTTGCGATCAACAATATTTTGCTCGCCGCCAACAAATGCATGTGAAAGAAGGTTGTTTGTCCGTATGATCCTGTGCCTCCATTAGTTACATGCTAAACACACACGATCATGTTTACGCGTGCACAACAAATTCGCTTTGTCATATAACACCAAATACCATTTCATGCCACGAAGTTAATCGCAAGTAGCATCAGTCTATCAGCAAGAGTGCTACCAAAATCGCCAACTATCTCTTCATAACAAATAAACCTTTACGCCAAAAACCACGAGTGTTCACCTAATAAGCAAGAATATGTTATATCGATTACAAACAATTGAATATGGACTAACTTGATCAAGACACAAACAAGAAAGGAAGCACTGTCAAAAAGCAAAACTGCATGCATTGCTTAGAAACTGCATCAACCCTTGAAATCGACAAGTAAACTCACTGTGGCACAAGTTAAAATAAACTTGTCGATACTGATGGTACGGCTAATGGATGTGAGTTCACGAAAACTTTCTACTATGAGTTGTTGGATACCAAATTTACTACGTAACTTGGGTCTTCATGTTCTCTCGATGTTGAATACATGAATGGATTAGAAAAACCATTTCACACTTCCTCGAACATGTCTACAGAATAATAGCATGATCACACCCCGTGGAGTAATGTAGAAACAATAGTATAATGCTGAAAAACAATAGCTATAACTACAGAGTTACACACCATGATGTTAGTACTCAAATTAGTAAGGTTCATGAACCCACTGATGGAAAACCAACAAAATACAGCTTTGAATTGTTCTAATGGCAAGGATCTCGCAATCACACCATCTAGCATTTGTATTTCCTCGGGGCATAATTTCGATAGCTTTACAAATTTAGACTAAAACACACTGAATTGTGGTATATAGTTTGAGAAAGTATGTATATTTATTGATAAGCAATGAACTAATATATTGGAAATATTTTCCTTGCGATCGGTGCTTAAAAGGACATTATAGAGTTTTAAAGGTTGCTTATTGTCGCTTCATCTTAATTCAGATGGTAGAACTAACAGCTCATACCAAGGAAAGTTCTCCTTTAACTTTGGCATCAATTATATGAACAATTTTACACGATTTTGACTACATTAGATTTAGGATTTATCACCATCATCAAAAGATTTAGCACTCTCGAGCATTTCAAGGCATTATATTACGCTTCCTTGCTATGCCCGACATGAGAATTTGTCTGGATCAATGGAAACGAAACCTTAGCAAATTACTATGCATATTTGTAAAAGGGCACTTAACAAAACTAGCAATCAAACAAAAGGTTTGATTAAAAGCATGAATCGATGCTCGCAATCAACAATTCCCAAGCTAAAGGGTGAGTGTGATCGCTGAGAGGTACTCACCGTGAGGTTCTGCGCGGTGAAGACCCATGCGTCATGGGCGGTCCGGGGATGGGGCGGCGTGGGCGAGGGTGTCGCGCGGTTCGAGGAGGGCGGGGTGGCGGCCGGCGGCTGGCGCGGAGGGGATCCGGAGAGGGCGCAAGGGCGGGCGTGTGGCCGGCGATGGCGCGGTGGGCGGGCTGAGGGCAGCGGGCCGAGGCGGTGCGGTATATGCTGCTGGTCAAGGTGTGGCGCGTCTGGCAAGGCCACGAGCGAAGACAGACGAGAGAGGAGACGCTAGGTCGTGGAGACGCTAAGAGAGAGAGGGAGGCGCAGTCAAGTTAGTGGGTTACACAAACAGCTTAAATTAAGTAGCGGGCTCATTTAATTTACTTTTAAATCGTGGGTATTGTCTAAAACCGATTTAATTTAAATTATAAATTGCATTTTTGGCCCACGAATTTAATTAATTGTGGGTGTCGACGATCGGGATCACAACCGCAAAAAGAGGTAGGGTCGAGAGTTTATGGGACCCGAGTGCTGCTTTTACTCGAACGAAGGAAGAAAATCGATCCAGGCGATGGTCGAGCAAGGCGACAACGAGCACGAGACAAGAGTTTATACTTGGTTCGAGCCCCGTGAAGGTAATAGCTCTACTCCGGCCGCTTCTCGGCGGTGATTCTTGTTATATGGGTGTACAGAGCGGTGTTTACAACTTAAGATAGTAACGGTGATTCCTAACTCGAGTTCTTTGTGTGTGTTGTCTTGTCTCGTGCCTCTCGAGCTCATGCATCCTTGGTCTTTATACTTCCTTTATACGCAAGAATGGCCGGAGCAAAACTCGAAAGGGGCCTCCGTGCACCTTGAGGGTGGCAAAGAATCGCCTCGAACTTCGGCAGACTCGAATCACCCCACGACCGCTCTCCGCAACCGTCTACCAAATGCCCGATCCAAATCCTAGGGCGGACCAGGGCTTCAAGCGAGACCCGCCGAGCTCGAGGTCGAGAGGTGCCGAGGCTCAGGTCGCGCCCTTCAGGGTCGAGCGCCCAGTGGCGCACCTGTGTCGCGGTCGGGCCTTCCGAGCATGGGAATCACGACCACCAGTCGGCCTGGTCAAGGGTACCCAACCCTCATCACTAGCCCCGAGGCTCTAGGTCTGGGAGGAACCCTCGTGACGACCTCGAGCCTTATTCTTGAGACGAAAAAACCTTCATAGGTCTTGACTCTTGGTCGAGGCTGGGCGGAGACCACAAGGCAAGTCTCTTGGCCACGACACTGGCGACCTTGAATTTCTCGATGTTGGTACGGATGTGAACGGTTGGTGGGCACTGGCTGCCTCGACTCAGAGCCCAAGCCTTAATCATGTACCGTCAAGTCATAGTTGGCACGCCTTTTAAGGCGCCAGGATGGATTTTACCGTGTTGCGGTTCATAATCCCAATACCACATCTTCAAGAAGAAAAGCTCTCGCCCTTGAGCCCTTCATTTTCCAAGTCCTCTCGCCCCGAGCAAGGTCCTCCTCTCCCCTCGCATAAAACCAGGCGATCGCCATGACCAAGTTAGGAAGGAGCACTGCTCGGATTCGAGGATGAGAGAGCTCGAGTCCTCGGGGTCTTTGGACCTGCTTGTATACGGGCGCCGGGAACGAGACCGAGCCGGCCCCAAGGACGATGAGATCGCTCGCACCAAAGCACTACGCCTCTTTGGCTTGCGGACCCCGGAGAGTGAGTTCGTCGCGAAGGTCCTCTCCACCGCGACATCGAGCTCATCAATCCGGGCGCCAAACTCCGTTCTTCTCCTCACCATCTTTTCCCATCTATGCGAGGGGTTCACGGGATTCTCCCGACCCTCGCTCTTCTTTCCAGATTGGCCTCTTCCGCTCCCGGAAGGACCCGTGGTCGCCGCTTCTACTTCCAAGAACGGGTCGGCTCTGGTGGGCCTTCCTGTTTCACCCGGATTCCTCGCCCGGAACGAAAGGCCGGTTCTACTCAAGAGGGCGAGGCCGACGCCGGTGTACTAAGGGACCCCCATCGCCAACCGCAAGAAGGAGACTCGAGCGGACGACCTCGAGGTCGACGAGGAGGCCATCGCCTCATCCATATATTCGCGTTAACGCGGTCTTAACGGCAAAGCGATCGCTAACGATTTCTGCGGAACCGCTGTCCCTCTCAGCGAAGGAGCACCCTTCTTCGAGATCCAGGGTCCGACGATGCTACCCGCGAGGGCACGCCTAGTAAGTCTTTTTGTCTCAAGGTTCCGCTTGCGCACACCCTTCGATCCTCTCTTGATGTACCGCTTGTCTGCGGTTTAAAGAATCTCGGGTCTCCGCCAGATGGTCGAGATGTTTGGGAAGCCGGGCGAAAGTATCGCCATCGGCAACCCCGCCCCGAAGAATGTACTCGGTCGAAGGACGAGGTAGGTCACCCCACCAAGCGCCGAGTCTTATACCCACGAGCCCCTTCTCGAGCCCCCGCCCGCACGCAGCCCATCAGAGTTATCGGACACGGCCAGAGAATGCTCCGCCACGGGCGGGCAGGGGCAAGAAGGGAAGAAGCGACCTCCACCGGTCGGACTAAGCCGAACTGAGGCGAGAAGCGCCATGTCGAGTGGGGAGACTGCACATGGTAAGGGCCCTTCTGGTGAGCCCGAGCTTGTGTTTTCCGCGCTTGCCGCTTTGACGAAGTTTCCTTCGTAGCAAGCAGAGGCTGGCCGCCACCACCTGTCTTCGAGTACACCCTGTAACCTCGAGCCCGAGCCCGAGCCACGGCGGTGATGCGGAGCCGGCTCGACCCGAGACCTCGTGTCTGGAGGATGCGAACGTGACATCCCTCAACATCGGGCAAGAAGACCTTCGACGACCTTCGCCGAGGAGGAGATGTGACCTGTAAGCCTCGGCATCCCGGCTGTCGCGCCTTTCAGACCTTTCGGCTTAGTGTATGCTTTTGATCGCAGACTCGAGCACCCGATCTCAAACTTGCCCGTTTGGACGATGGTCATTGTCCGTGGCGAGTCCCACCGAGGAGGAGAACGCCTTGCCGGGTACCACGCCGCGATCGTCGTGGGACACGACTTCCGGCCGGCCCTTGGTCGGTGAGTTCTACCAAGGGCTCGACGACCGTCCGAAGAAACGAGCCCGGTCGGTCGCCGGACTACGACACGGCGAGGCCCACGGTGCAGATGCGTTGTCGACGGCTTCCCGGCGCCCGTGAGGGAGGATACTCGAGGCCTTGAGGCCACGATTGAAGTGGCCTCCAAGACCCCACCACCACGATCGCTCGGGCGCCGAGGTCGCGACTCCTCCCACCGGGCGACGGCCGCAGAGCTCCACAGACCTCGTACCGTGATCGTGTTGAAGCGCCGAGGTCGCGGCACCCCGCCACGGAGGTCGGGAATACCGAGGCGGATCCGCCGCCATCCCTTGGCCCGAGAGCGAGCGGGACCCCGACCGTGGAGATCGGGTCGCTCTGCGCTATGTCCTCCCGTCGGCGGCCTCAACCCACCGGAGGAGGCGGATAACCTGCCGCCTCGGCGGACTCGAGTCCCGCCCAAGTCGCCATCGGTGGTCGTGGTCGATCCTGACGGCCGTGGCGCCGACGAGGAGGAGGAGATCCCTCGCGATCGTATTGACGACCGTGAGGACTTCACCCGCGCACGCCTGGAGGGGCGACTCGGCGAGGTGAGGGTCTTCCCGCTGACTTCGTAGCTCGCAGTTTGACTTCCTTGTCCCCTCTCACTTTTGGGCCATCCTTTTCGTCGTGAAGGTGATCGACTGTGCCTCTCGAGGGTTACAAGGCCTCCGAGAGTATCTTTGTCAGGCCGGGGGTCTCGACGCAGCTGGGAGGCGCGGAGGTTGAGCGTCCGGCCTGCAGTGCACTATTGAGGTCGAGCAGGGGGAGCTCGAGCAGAAGGCCCAAGAGCTCGATGATCTACGCCGGACGATGAGGGCGCAGGAGATAGTCCACGCGGAAGAGCTCGAGCGGACCAGGGTCTCCGAACGCGACTTGTGTTTTGAGGCCGTGGAGCAGAGCGCCAGACGCTCAGCCTACTAGGCTTGAGGCCGGAAGGGCAAGATCAAGGCTCGAGAAGGCTTCCGCGAGGCGCCAACTCCCGAGCTCAAGGCCAAAATACTCCAACTCAAGAGGAACTTGGGAGCGTCAACAAGACACTTGAAACCGAAAGGTGCCAAGGTCAAGGACTGGAGAGGGCCGTGAAAGGTGCACATTCTAGGACGAGGCATCCCCGAGCTCGAGGCCAAAGTCCTTGAGCTTGAGGGGAAGCTCGAACGTGCCACCAAGGCACTCGAGGTCGAACGCGCTAAAGTCGAGGCGCTGGAGAAGGTTCCGCGAGGTCGCCTTGGGCCCGGACTAAGGTCCCTGTGCTCAAGAAAAGCTCGAGCCGCGGCGTGTAAAGCAAATAAGAATGCCCTGCCCAAATTTTGAAGACTTAACGACGCCGAGCCGTGGATGCTTCAAAGAAGCCCTCCACCTGTGGTGAGATCGCAACCTCAAGGCCGAGTGGCCTCATTCGAGCAGAAAAGCTTACCCATGAGATGGCCGACCTGTAAGGAAACATCAAAGAGCGCGAATGTACTAACGAAGTGGTTTGTTTTGGTGTACAAAGAAACCTCGTCCCCGTTGTAAATCCGTAGCTTGGGGATACTTGAAGTCTTCCTTGCTTCGCTTATTGGTCGCTCCGTGCTTTCTAGGTCGTGCGCCGATAGGTAGCCTTACCCAGCCTTCAAGGTCCGAGGTTGAGCGACGTGCCTCTGCACAAGACTTAAACATGGACGAGAGGCCACGACCTGCAAAGTGGAGGAACAATTCGCAATGGTAGAAGGGCACGAAGCGGTCATCGTTAGTGCTCGAACGGTCCTTGCGACCATGCATATCGCTCGACGGCTAAAGCGGCGAGGTTCTCAGCTCGAGCCCGAGCACAGGGAAGAGCTAGATTGCGAAGAGGTTCGCCACGCTTAGCCTGCTCACGTGGCGGTGAACGCCAAACTGCGCCGCTTAGACCAGAGCGAATGTGTTCAAGACGAGGGTCGTGGTTCGAGAAAAACAAACGAGGAACCGCTCAAAAAGAAATAGCAGAATATCAATGAAGGCATAGAAAATGAAAGATCGGCTTTATTGAAATGTGAGGCATAGGGTTTACATAAAACTTCCAAATCGATCTATATTCCACGAGCTAGAGAGCTCTGCTGTCGGGCATCGCTAGCCTTCAGTAAGCCTCGTGCGATCTGTTGAAACAACTCTATAGGGGCCCTCCCATCATGGGATAACTTGTTGGTGCCGGACGAGCTCAATCCGCCTCGGGGCTAAGTCCCCAACAAGGAGCTTCCTAGGTCGCATCGAGCGAGACGCATGTCTGCGAAGAGTTTGAAGGTAGTGCGTTGATCGTGAGCAAAGGCACGGCATCTTACTTTCTGCGAGGGTGAGGTCGAGACCGTTCAGGCCGAAGTCGACTTGGTCGACCACTGCCGACCGGCAGAGCCCCAGTGACCTCGGGAGGCGGGGCGGCTGATTCCGATCAACACGAGCTGGAAGGGTGTGGACCCTGTGGCTCGGCTTGTTGTGGTCTGAATAGACCATAGGGACGGTGGGAAGTTCGCCCACCAGTGCCTTGTCAGTCGGTCGAGCTCATCTGCGACTCGTTTGACGCTCTGAACGACGGTTCGTTATGCTGCTCACGCTTTCTGCTGTTCGGGGTGAGCCAACGGCGAAGCAAATTTTAATGCCGAAGTTCCTCGCAAAACTCCCGAACAACTTCCGTAAACCGAGTACCATTGTCGTGATAATCTTGCATGGAACCCCGTGCACGGTGACCACGAACAAGCGGAAAAATGAACTGCCGCCCGAAAGGCTTATGGTCGAGACCGGCCACTCTATCCACTTGGTGAAGGTGTCGACAATGATTAACGTAAACTTCTTCCTCCCACGCTTGAGGAAAAGGACCGAGGATATCCAGCCTTCAGGTCGAGAAGGGCCACGCGAGCGGGATGGTCTGGAGCACGTAGGCGGGTTGATGCGACTTCCGGGCGTGGAATTGGCAGGCTCGGCAGTTGCGGACGATATCACGAGCATCCTGAAGCGCCGAGGGCCAATAGTACCCCATGCGGAAAGGCCTTCCCGACCATTGTCCTCAGACGAAGAGTGCGCCTACGAGGCTCGAGTGAATGTCATGCAAGAGGTACTTACCTCCTCCGTGGAGATGCACCGCGTTAGGATGCCTAAACATTGCGTCAGAAGCTCTCCTCGACAAGCGTGTCAGACTCGCCGGGCGCTTGATCCGACTCCTCCGGTAGGGTCGGGTGGCAGGTCGCCCCGAACAAGGAAATTGTGGATGGCCTCGCCCAGAGGTGTACCTTCGACCATGGCAGCGCGACCTCTTGGTCGGAGATTGACGGGCCGCTAGTGTCTCCAGGATGACGTCGGGTGGGACTTGCTCGGAGGAGCCAAGCTTGGAGAGGAGTCCGCATTTGAGTTGTCCTTCACCGGGATGTGTTTGAGCTCCAAGTTTTGGAACCACTTCTCCATCTTGCGCGCCTCGGCGAGGTACTTTGTCATCGAGTCTCCCGAGCACCGGTAGTCCTTGTTGAACCGATTGATGACGAGCCGAGTCGCCTTCACGACCAAAGCGGCGTACTCCCAAGGCCTTGCAAGCTTGCAAGCCGGCCAAAAGAGCCTCAGATTCCGCCACATTGTTGGTCGCCGAGAAGCCAAAACGAATTACGCATTACCTTGTCGCCGCTGGGTGAGGATAAGGATCCCACCTCGAGCGCTTGAAGGATCTCGAGCCGTCGAAGAACATGACCGTGGCTTTTCGTCTTCGACCTGAAGCTCGGAGCGGCTGCGATGTCCTTTCGACCACGAAGTCGGCGAGCACTTGCGACTTTATAGTCGCGCGCGCCACGACCGGACGCCGAACGCCGCCAGCCCATGGCCCACTTGGCGATTCGCCCGCCGCCTCCGGGTTCTCGGGATGTCCCCGAGCGGAAGTTGCTCGGGACGACTACCTGAGTGTGCCCGGAAATAGTGCCGAGCTTGCGCTGAAGCCATGAGGAGAGCATATATCACTTCAGACTGCGGGTAGCGCTCCTTCGGCCGTGCAAGACCTCGCCGGCATAATAAATGGGTGTCAGCCGAGGCCCTGCTCGCTACCAAGACGGCACTAACAGCCTTGTAACCCTCGAGTACGCCGCCTTGCTCGTTGTCGCCTTGGTGTCGACGATTGGGTGGCCATGAGGTATAGCAAAGAACTTCTCACCACGGTTGTGGCGCTAGGAGGGGTGGGGACGATGTATGCCTTGGTCGTCGAAGGATCGCCGGGCCTCTGGAGTCCACTCGAAGCCCGTGCTTGCGCAAGGTTTGGAAGAATGGGAGCCCGCGCCGCACGAGCCTCGAGATGAATCTGCTGAGGGCGCTATGCGCCGAGGAGGCTTTGCACTTGCTTGATCGAGGTCGGGTGCCATCTTTCGATCGCCTCGATCTTCTCTGGGTTTGGTCCAACCCAGAGCCCCGATCATGTAGCCGAAAGCACCTTATCGGACGCTGCCGAACACGCACTTCTCGGGTTGAGCTTGATCTTGTGCTCGCTCGTTGGCGAAGGTCTCCTCGAGGTGGCGAACGTGGTCGCCCTCGGCGGGCTTTTGACGATGATGTCGCCCACGTAGACCTCAAGGTTTCGCCCGATCCGAGCTCGAAAGTCTTGGTCATCGACGTTGAAAAGTGGCCTCGCATTGCGCAGACCAAATGACATGGTCGATAGCAATAGGTGCCAAACGGCGTGATGAAGGAGGTCTTGCTTTCGTCGTCGACCGCCAGCTTGATCTGGTGGTACCCCGAGTAAGCATCCAAGAAGCTCAGTATCTTAGCATTCACGGTGGAGTCCACGATCTGGTCGATGCGCGGAAGCGGGAAATTGTCCTTCGGGCAAGCCGAGTTCAACCCCGTATGGTCGACGCACATTCTCCACTTTCCTCCCTTTTTCAAGACGATGACCGGGTTGGCACCCACCGGAGTAGTTGATCTCACGAATGAAGCCGGCCTTCAAGAGCTTGTCGAGGTTCTCCTTGATGATTGCGACTTTCTCCGGAGAGAAGCGACGCAGCTTTTGGCGCACAGGTCGGGAGCCGGATCCCACCTGCAGTTTGTGCTCAATCACCTCCTCGGGACGCCGCATATCCGCTGGCTCCTGCGAATATACCCTTGTTGGCGCTGGGAAGGTGACGAGCTCGAGTTCCTATTTGGGACTCACTCATCGGAGACGTGGACACACCGGTCGGGTCGCTCGCCGAGCCAAGACGGCCTTCGCTTCTCGCTTAGGTCAGACGCCGCTTCGCGGGCATTCTTCGTCGTCTCCTAATCACACTGGGCAAAGATATTCGCAAGGGCCAAGGCCTTGGTCTCACAACCATGCGCCGCTTGTAGGTCGCCTTCAAGACGATGATGACACCGCTAGCGGTGTAACTTCATGCATCGATGGCCATAATGGTTGGCGACCATGAATTTGACCAAGGCGGTCGCCCGAGGATGGCGTTATGACGGGGAGGTCACCTCGACCACTTCGAAGGTGATCAACTCGGGCGAAATTGTCGAGCCACCGAAGGTGACTAGCAAGACAACCCGCCCCTAAGGGGTGGTCGAACTCCGGGGACTATCCCAAGAACGGTATGGTGATGCTCTTGACTTTCGATCGGGAATCGTGATCCGGTTGAGCGCTCTCTACCGCAGTAGTTAAGAGAGCTGCCGCCATCGACCATGACGCGACCGACCGTGGTGTTGCCGATGGTCGGGTCACGACCAAGGCGGTCTTTAGGTCTCGAGCCATACCGAGAGCATCCTCCGGGGAGAAGGTGATGGTGGCACCGCCCACTTGGTGGCTACTGGTGGGCTTCCCGGTGGCGACTGGTAGATGATGCTGCGGCGGCCTTGACTCAGACTGGATTGGTAGGCCGACGAGCCACCAAGATGACGCCGATCCGCGCCGCCTTTGCCGAACCTGTGTCGAGGTCGCCGCCCGCCATGCACGCAGATTCACCCGGCCGGGCTGGTCGTCATCCCGGAGCATGGGCATCTCACCCGCCCATCGAGAAGGCGCAAGCTTATTCGCCAAGCCCCGCAGTTCCGTGAGATCGTGGCCGGCCGCCCTGTGGAAAAGACAGAACTTTGTTTCGTCGAACCCCGCGCGCCCCTCGACCTTCGGCCGCCGAGCATCGGTCCGCTGGGACCGCACGCTGGTCATTCCCGCTGGGCCGGTTCTTCGCCTGTGCGGTCGAGGTCGGCCTTGGCGAGGCTTAGAGTCCTCCCAAGCTTGGCCTCGACCTCGAGGACTCGCTACTGCCATCCGCCGAGACGATCACTCATGTAGCCTCCGCCACCATCGCGATCAAGGCTTGGCTTCTTGGTGGCGGCGCCTTGGTCGGCGCCCGAGTTGGACGGGCCGCCTCTGTTTGGTTTAGACCAAGCTTACCTTGGTCGTAGTCGCATTTCCAATGGACGGCATCGTCGCGTCGTATCATCGCTTCCGCCATGCGGAAAAGTTTGTTGACGCCGAGCCTCGAGGTGATCTCCGTGTCTTCGAGACGCCGATCACGGACCCGAACTTGAAGGCCTTGATGACGGCCTCATCGAAATGCTCGATCGGGTTCCTTGTGCGGATGAATCGCCGCGACAAAGTCGCAAGCGATGGCTCGTTCTTCCCTGGATGACACGATCCAGTCTTTCTCCGCCCGGCGCTCAGTAATAACTCGAAGTTGGAGCGAAGGGCGCCTAGATCTGGCGCCACGACCAAGGAGCCAAGCCGATTAAAGAGCCAGTCCTAGCGGCCCGGCCTGCAATACGGAGGTAGTTTGCCATTACGAGCTCGTCTCTCAAACGCCAGATAGCGGTCGAATAGATGGACAGAACTCGTCGTGGTTCTTGGTCCCGTCAGCGCTCGATCATATGCTGGCTTGAACCGAAGCCGCCACAGACGCGACGAAGGCCGCTGAGTACGCCATGCACCGTAGAGGTCGAAGCGACGCGTCGGTCATGGTCATTGCCGACAAGATCCTCGCCGCCGGACCGGAGTCGAGTTCTTCGGCCCGACTTCCGCTGAACGACCATGGTGCCGAAAGCACGGAATCACCCGGCTGGTAACGCAGCGGTCTCTGCACTCGCTGCAGCGCTGGGCGAACGCCCCGGAGAGGTCCGCAGACCTGCCGCCGCTGATTTCGAGCGGTTCGCTCGGCTGGTCTCGTGGCCTCGATGGCGCGGTGCCTGGACGCCGGGCGTCTGCTCGGAGCCTCTTCCGAAACTTTGTTGCTCGGGGCTAACTCTGCGGCAGAAGGTGTCCGACGCGATCGATGGCGCGACGTGTTGTCATTACTTTCTAGGAGTGGGTCCCCGAGTGTTGACTTTGATCTCGCGGAGGTGCCACCTCGGTCGCAGCCTCGATCGAGCTCCTCGCCAGGCTCGCCAAAGAGCCCGACCTCGCCCTATCGGGGTTGGCTATGACCCGGCGATAGCGCGGAGGCGCCTCGGAAGGGGAGCTGGGTGGCCCGTAAGATGTGCCGGCCTTCTCCGGGCCTCTCGCGGAGAGCCGTTATGGCTTGGTTGATGGCAACTCGCACCATCCGGTGAAGCGTCTTCCGGTCTCGCGGATCAAGGTCATCCGCATCTCCTCAATGTTTGCCCGCCCGCCACCGTAACATGCCGCCGCTTTCGGCGCGAGGGCGTGGAACAGGACACGAGTCGAGTCCGCTCGAAGAAAATTCGCCGATGAAGGGCGCCATGCTCTCGAGTCTTGGTGTCGCTCGCGAAGAGCAAAACAATCGTGCCCCACGGTATGGCGCACCGCCGACGATCGGGATCAACAACCGCAAAAAGAGGTAGGGGTCGAGAGTTTATGGGACCCGAGCTGCGCTTTACTCGAACGAAGGAAGAAAATCGACGGGCGATGGTCGAGCAAGGCGACAACGAGCACGAGACAAGAGTTTATACTGGTTTGAGCCCCCGTGAAGGTAATAGCTCTACTCCAGTCGCCTCGCGGCGGTGATTCTTGTTATATGGGTGTACAGAGCAGTGTTTACTACTTAAGATAGTAATGGTGATTCCTAACTGGAGCTGCTGTGTGTGTTGTCTTGTCTCCGTGCCTCTGGAGCTCATGCATCATTGGTCTTTATACTTCCTTTGTACGCAACGGCCGGGAGCAAAACTCGGAAAGGGGGCCTCCGTGCACCTTGAGGGTCGGGCAAGAATCGCCTCGAACTTGCGGCGCACTCGAATCACCCCACGACCCGCTCTCCGCAACCGTCTACCAAATGCCCGATCCGAAATCCTAGGGCGGACCAGGGCTTAGCGAGACCCCGCCGAGCTCGAGGTCGAGAGGTGCCGAGCTCAAAGGCCTGGCCTTCGTGGTCGAGCGCCTCAGCAATGCACCTGTGTCGCGGTGGGCCTTCCGAGCATGGGAATCTGTGACCACACTCCTACTGGTCAAGGGTACCCACCCTCGTTAGTGGGTTTTATATAAACCCACGAATTTAAATCAATAAATTCGTAGGTTTCTTTTTGACCCACGAATTTAAAAAAACCCACGAATTTTCCACTGTTTCTTGTAGTGGAAGTGCTAAGAAAATGTGCACCCCTGATCATTTTGGACCATTAGGATTGTAAAATGTTCATGTAGGGATGGTTATATAAACAAGTTGAGCCAGAGCTACACTGAGTCAAATAATGTCAATTCCGTACCATCTAGTATTTGATTTAAGTTTTGTCTTTAAGAGAATTAAAAGGAAGGTGCCACTGCAAACTTCTAAATACTGACCACAAAATTCCTCCTTCTTTGCATAGTTTTCAAACAGTTCATATCCCGGATTTGAGTGAAGATCAGAAAAGTGATTTCTGAGCTCCGAAACAAAGCAGCAGATTATAAAGTAGTTACTTGCCTTTTGGTTTCAGAAGTTCAGACTGATCGTGTCGTGGACCTCGACAATGTCTACTACCGGAAGAGAGGAAGAGGGGTCCCTCCAGGCGCGTGTGCAAGTGGCGCACGGGTGGGAGGGGCAGCATTCAGTTAGCAGGTCGTTTTGCTTATCTAGTAGTTAGTTCTATCCATTAGTTTGTTGCTTATCTAGTAGCTGGTTTTATCCGTTAGTTGTTTCAGATTTCACTGTTCATTTTCTATTTGTATGCGGGAAAGGTTCATCCACAAGTAAGCTGACATTGCTGAGCCTCTAATAGCCATGCTCCACCGCAACCAATTCCAGTGGACACCGGAGGCGAAGGCTGCCTTCCACTTCCTCAAATCAGCACTAATGACGGCACCGGTGCTGCAACTGCTGAATTTTTCCGCACCCTTCATCGTGGAGTGTGATGCTTCATGGTGTGGCATCGGGTCTGTGCTTCAATAGGAGGGACACCCAGTCGATTTTTTCAGCCACAAGTTGGCTGATAGGCATACGAAGCTTGCCACACATGAGCGCGAGCTGATCGGGCTCTCGAAAGCTGTTCAACGTTGGCGACCTTATTTGTGTGGTCATGCCTTCATCGTCCGCACCGACCATGCCAGCTTGAAGTTCTTGCTCAAGTAGGCGCTCATCACCCCGCCGCAATAGCACTGGCTTAGCAAGCTCATGGGCTTAGCAACTTGCACCACGACGGGCCGCCTGCCACAAACCGTCTGGAGCAGTCAGCTCCCAGCTTGGCGAACAATCATCTCATCGTTCTGGAGAAGTCACCCCTCATTTTCGACTTGGCGGCGGCAGTCCAAGACTTGACACATGCATGAGGGAGTGCATAAGATGTTGCACCGCCTTTGGCAATCCTACCATTGGCCACACTAGCGGCGCACCGTTGAGGAATACATTGCGTAATGCTCTATGTGCCAACACAGCAAGACTAGATCTCTTTCTCCCGTAGGACTTCTTCAACCGCTTCTCGTGCCTCATCAGAAATGGGCTGACATCTCCATAGATTTCATTGTCGGTCTACCAAAGTCGTACGGTGAGTCCGCGCTCTTGGTAGTGGTGGACCGCTTGTCCAAGTACGCACACATTTCATGACTCTAACCCGGCCAGCCTCAGCTCCAGTGGTGGTGCAGCTCTTCTTGACAATGTTGTCCGCCTGCATGGCATGCTGGAATCCATCGTTTTTCATCGTGACCCGGTTTTCACCAGCGCGTTCTAACAGTGTTAGAGTTCTGATACCACTTGTTAGGGATAGACGCATAGCAAAATAACGGATACAAGATTTAACGTGAAAAAACCTTTGCGGGAAAAAACCACGGAAAACAATCCACTATAATATTTCAAGATTACAAGTACAGGGAGTTAGCTTATATAGCCAAAGAGTTCTAGTTGTAGACGACTTGGACTAACAACATATTTGGATAGAATCAAAAGATATGGTAAATTGAGATATTGAGTTATCTCCAACAAGTAGGATTTGTTTAAACTATGCGGCACCACACTCCTTTCTACAGCATATCACCCGCAGACGGGTGGGTAAACGGAGGTGGTCAACAGAACTGTAGAAATGTACCTCCGTTGTCTGGCGACCAATAACCCAAGCACATGGGTTAAGTGGCTTCCTTGGGCGGAGTTCTGTTACAACTCTTCCTTCCACTGAGCTCATCGCATGACGCCTTTCGAGCTCGTCTATAGGTGATCTCCTCCGCCGCTCCTTCCATACAACCAAGGGGCCACCGTCATCTACAGTGTCTACTGTCAACCTCATCGATCGAGATACGCTCTTTGCCAATGCCCGAGAGCATCTTCATCACACCCAAA